>VKOC01000442.1:0-14880 GCA_009364415.1 Spea multiplicata
TATATAGTAATATAACCCCCAGCGCTGTATACAGTAATATAATCCCCAGCGCTCTATACAGTAATATAACGTCTTTTCTTCTCTGTCTTAACTGCCCTCCCCAGGGGCATTTCTGGCTGTGGGCATCCCACCTTTGGAAAAGGCTACGTTGCCATGGCAATAGGCGTGTGCACGAGGCAGCCGTGAGGTGCACAGGGGGAGAAGCTGTCACGGTGAAGCGACGGACGAGTTAACGACCTGAAATCTAAATAAACGCGTCTTGGAGTCGCCAACGTTATTCAGAGTGACAGCGGCGGCCCCCTTGAGCCTTCGTTCAATATATTTACTGTGCGTGCTGTAAGTGTCCCGTCACTCCCGTCATTTACCCCAAAACTGGCGCGTCCAAGACCAGGTACCTGTCAGCCCCTACCTACAAAAAACACGGAGATAGATGCGGGTCGTATCGAGCTCTTACTATCTATATACAGAGAGAACGATTGACGGAATTAACAAAATCACGAGATATATATATATAAATATATATATATATATATATACAGTCTGTATCTGTATTCCTCTTTAAATGTTAAAGTATTCCAGGCACATTCCCTCAGATAATACGGAGTTAAAGTCATAAGAGGTGGAATTAGAACAATGAAGCCGTTATTTAGTTACCTGCGATGAACGACGCCGACTGCCGCTCTGTGATTTGCCGGCGGAGAATGTGCAATACTGACCCCTACTGGTGACCATGAGAACTTATATCACATTTATATATATAAAATACAGTATATAAATCATATATATTATATAGAATATAAAGATCGGCCCCTGTTTGCCTGTTTTTCCTGCTGTAAAGACTCAAACCTTAATCAGTCGTCGGTCTCGGGCATATTATACAAAATAAATGTGAAAGGCATCTCTCTTAAATACAATAATTTCCTCGATCTCTCTCTGACTCTCTAGTGTTAGATTCCGGTCTCTTGTTGTAACTTTTCTCCTCCTTTGAAATAAATTCCCTCCTTTACTTTGTTAAATCACAGACTCCGGGCGCTGACGCCAGCGGGACGGGCAGAGATTGTGCTTTTTGGCACCTGCAGGTGCCAAGAGAATTAATGGAAAGACTGCCACCTGCGTCTACAAACATTAAAAAGTATTTTTTTTACCCAGGGGTATCTAGGAACAGAGTTAATTTGCATGGCTACATAGCATTTAAGCCACCATTAAATTCCTAGCCCATGGCATTGAGGAACAGCTTTATTGCTCGAATATTGGCACTCTTGCCTCAGTTCCTCATAGATTGTAAGCTCCTATGAGCAGGGCCCTGCTCACCCTTTGTTTCTGGCACAAATTCTTATAAAAAAAATAAAAAAAATGGTCAGTAAAGGTCTGTGGGGAACTCCATGAACTCACGGCATTGAGGATGCAATTCTGCTATACGGTGGAGCAGCGGCGTCCGAAGGGGTATTTGGCGGATCGCTGTTTTCAGCGCAGAATTGGAACCGACGCGTAACACTCGCTGCTTCCTGATCACATCGAAACCAGTCATATGCTTCCACAGTCCATCATTTTATTGCCAAACATATCGAGTTACATACATCACAGGACAAAACTTAAGTCAAACATTAATTCTTTCACCTGTTTTTGGCACAAGTATCACAACCCTAGAGGCCGACGGCACCGGTTCCTCGCGCTTGCAGTTCTCGGATGAAGCGTATGGATCTGTGCAAGACAGACCCCTCTCGGTGATTTCTATGAGCTCCATTCCGAAGACATCTAACCGCATTAACACTGAATAAATCGGAGCCCTTTTTTTATTTGGTCAGCAGCATGTGAGGGTGCGTTAACTTAACTGTGCGCCTGCCAGGCAGCGATACCTTGAAACATTTGGGTTCATTCCAGCCGCACGTTGATAACGTAACCCAGGAGCTGTAACGAGAAAATCGGGAAGACGATTCGCAGCCAACGCTTTTTGCCACTTTGCTTAAAAGAAGCACTAAGAAAAACTGGAACGTCCTTGCACACGACACGAATACGGTGAAGCAAGCAACGTCGTGAAGGGGGAGTTCCACTGAAATTAATATACAAAATCTTAATTTGGTGAATGAAAGCAAACTTGATTTTAGTGGAAAAAATGCCCCCCTTTCATGAAATTTAGCCATTAGCAGCAGCCACGTAACAGAGCAGCTTTCATTCACACTCTCAGACTTTCATTCACTCGCTCTCACTGTTATCATAAGTGATTTTGCTGCATTGTTTAAAAAGTCTCATCAGCAAGAACATTCCATTTCTTTTTAGGGTTATAAGACCCCCTTTTAAACTTTTTTTTTTAATCGGTTATGTATAAAAAGAGATTCAGATACAGCTTCCCATCCTGCAGTGATGTTTCAGAATTCTAGAGTGAACTTTCTTGTTTTTTTTTTTTTTTTAAAATGTTTTGTTGTATAAAAAGTATACGTTTTCGCTGACACATCTGAAAAATTATTATTATAAATTTTTCATGTCTCTGCTTTGTTTTCTGCGTTGCTGGCAGTTTGTTCTGTTGGAATTGCCTTTTATATGTTATCACCTGCGTGCGATAACGTCACATGCAACATGAGGTTTATAAATGGCGGAAGAGAAATCCACATCCCTTGATTTCTGCATCGAATATTCCAAGAAGTCGGCGGGCGTCAGTAACATGTTTAGGATTTGTCCAGCATTGACGAGTGATGGCTTTGAGGTCTGGAAGACCTTGCAATATATTGAAAGGGTTCAAGTTCTATCAATAATGGATCTAGCATCTGCGAGGCGCAGCCGTACATCATGTTTGGTCTGATTAAACTCAAACTGCAGCGATTGAGCCTCGTAGTTCGCGCAGTCTAGCTGGAGTGTCTTTACCGTTAGATGTATCCGAGTCGTCACAGAGAAGGATTTTAGGCACAAGGTGAATTCCGAGGGGCTTCTCCGTAACATTTCTGCCCCCCTGGTGCTACCTGGGATGGTGAAGGATCAGTGTCTTGAACCAGCTGCTGACGGCACAGTCTATCCTCAAAATCAGTGCAATGCCCAGGAGAAGAAACACGCTGCTGACCATGAACCCCAAAGCCTCAAAAAGGAACCTGAGGAAGGGAGAAGACAGTGATATATATAAATATATATATATATATAGTGTGATAAGGCAGACCGAGGAGTAGGAGTTCTAAAGATTGCAATGTTTTCAATTCTAATTTGCATCTTCATATAAACGGCCAGTGTCCAGGCAAACTTACTTTGGTGCAAACACTTTCCAGACCATGAGGTGGCGCCGGAGAATCATGGCTGCGCAGACACACGAGAGCAGCTGGAAGATAAAGAGGCGCATGTGAGGACGTTATCAGGGGTACGATGTATGGGAGACACGGCTGCCCCAATATAAACGAGCGAGCTACAAAGAACATTATAGAACTGCGTCACGTTTCCGTCCGAACTCCGTGATCCAGTACATTAACCTATAGTATTATCCATTCCTCTGCAGAGACATCCGAGGTTTCCAAAAGTCTTTATTAAAATGTATTACCTCAGATTGAAGACTCCATCCTCTCTTGGACCGATGCCGTTATATCTGTTTTGCCTGGTTGTATTTAACCCATAATAAGTGTATTTCATTTAGCTGTCTACATATTTTTATTTTGCCATTCCCTGCGATTCATTCTTCTGAAACACCATTTTACGTAGACCCCCCCGCAATGATTTTTGGCCCCCAGCTACCATCCACTGACCTGCACGCCATGGACGAAGAGGCACTTGGCTCCCAGCTGGAGCAGAGCTGCGGAGAACCTGTCTGGATTTTCTCGTAGCCTCATCTCCATCATGGGCGCCTCATCCTCCTCCGTCTTCCCTTCCCGCGGCTCGGTCTTTGCCTTCTTTCTCCTGCTGGTGGAAGCCTCACACAGGAACGGCCAGAGGAGCAGCAGAGAGGATCCAACTTCCTCGGGATAAAACATTGAATCCATCACACAAGGTTTTTCATATATATTTGTCCCTGGAAAGCTGGCTCAGTTATGGCAGATCTATTCACACCTCTCATGTTTGCCACCAACTTTCCCAATTGTTCCACTGACTTTGAGTTGTCCCTCCCACCCTACAGAGACTTATACAGAGCGTAAGCCCACTTGCCGAGTCCAGTTACCTGAGAACAGAATCTGTGCTGAGAAGGTGTTGGCGGCCACGAAGATGGCGGGGATTATATTGTTGCCGTGTCCTTCCTGGAAGCCGACGAACGCCGCGTTCCAGTGAATGGCTGGGAAGACCGGCTGGTGCCCCGTGGTGTAGAAGCCATGAGTGGCTGCGAGCCCCCAGGCCGTGACTGCGTACCATGGCACTGAGAACAGGTCTGAGGGAGAAATGACTGTAAATGACAAGATCTTAACAAGAAATCGTACAATAACTGCTGCTGTATCCTCCACGTATAGATTCTGGATGTTTATGGAGCCGTGTCTCACCAATCACATGGAATCTGCGGGCAGATCGGCCCAATTCGTCTCAGTTTCTCCTGCTGTAAAGACGTAAACCTCACTGTATTACTCTCTACCACTTCTGCTGGGAGGCTTTTCCACTTATCAACCACTTTCTCAGTAAAATAAAGCTTCCCTATAATGCATCTCAGCCTTTGACCCTCTAGTGGTAGATTCGGGCCTCTTGTTCTACGATTTCTCCTCCTTTGAAATAAACTTCCCTTCTCCCCCAGCCCTTCTCTCCTCTAAGCCATACATTTTCAGATCCCTATGCAACAATAACAGGGTGGTGACAGATACAATCTATAAAACTATACATTAAACAAGTAAAATACATTATTTATATAATATATATATATATATATGCAGCACGTAGCTCACCGTCCATGTTGGGTGCAGAGCGGAGGTTGCAGACGTGGCCGTGTATGTGCAGAATAATTCCGGCTTCAACAAGCAGAAGAAGAAAGGAGGGAGCGAGTCTCTCACTGTGAAGCAAGAGAAGGACGAGAGAGAGCAAAGTGAGCGTGACCAGCATGGCGGCCGAATAGACGCTGCCCAGACCGTAGGCCTCCACGGCTGCCGGCTTCTTCCCTTCCTCTTCTGGCTCCCGCTGTAAGCGGCTCTTCAGCGTTCGCTGCATCTTCCTGTAAATCTGAGGGATAACGTGCAGTAACTCGGCCTGCGAGGCCGGTGCCCCTCGGTAGGTAGTTACCGTGTTATCGGCCTCATAGTCCCGGCTCCTCTTCATGAACACCGTCACGGGGCTGCATAATACGAGCAGGAGACCCAGCCCTGCCAAGCAGTATATGGCTCTAGGAAAGGCCACGAGGGCCAGCTGGGTGAGCTCACGCAGCCTGGCAAAACTGTCCTCGGCCCCCGAGCCCAGAGCCCAATAGCAAGAGATGGCCAAAGCCACCAAAGGAAGACCCCAACGTACATACAGCACGAGCGGCGAGGGGCTGTTGAGGTTTCCGTAATGCTGCATCCACTTTCTAACCAGATAGACGATGGCGCCCAGGCAAAGCACACATACCAGGTAAGAGAGATTCTTCGCCTGGGGGTCCTGTACGCTGGATAGCGGTGCCAAAAACGGGGAGGGCTGGCAGTCCGGGGTTTCCTCGCGGCAGTTATGAAAGATCCCTGAGAGGCGGACGCAGAACGTCAAGGCCGCCAGCAGCCCCAAGAGACGCGGACCGTCCTTCTTGTAGTTGGGGCTGAGGGAAGGTTTCAGAGACTCGCTCCCAAACGGGGTGAAGGTGGGTAGAGTTAATCTGCCATCCCAGTGAACTGTGACTACTGTCACGGTTAGTAACGAAGTCAAAAGGAAGGGAGCCACCTGCCCCTCGGCCACTACAAAGCTGTCTGAAAACAGAGAGCAACAGCGAAAGAAAAGAATTACGCAAGTGACGGAAAGCAGAGGAAAAGCGGCCGGTGAACGTGGCTTGGCTTTCGCAAATCTCTGCTTCCTGAAATAGTAGAAGAAGCTCAGCTGAGAGGCAAATGAGACCAAACCGCATACAGAGACAGGATCCAATTCAACCACCGAGGCCCATGCGCATACCCCGAGCAAAGCGGCTGCACCCAGAGACCACATTACAGGGAACGCCAGCAGATACTTGTACGAGAAACTGAAGGCCGTGCCGGTCTCTGCCACCAGGTAACATACGAGGCAGCACAGGCAGAGAACGAGGCAGCCGGCCAGCATATGCAGAGGGTGGAAGCGAGCCCAGGACTCCATGCACATGGATCTGGCCTCCAGGAGGTAGGACTGCAGTCTGGGAACCAGCTTCTGGAGACGGCCTTCAAGCTCTAACTCGGTGACCAAGTTCTCGCTCCACTCGGACATCACGTCGTCGTACTCCGCTGTGACCGAGGAGAATACGTCCCTCAAACGTCTCAGCTTCTCGGGGGCCAGATCCCCGGCAGCCAAAGAGTACGAATGCAAGAAGCGGTCTACCTAAAGCAGGAAGACGAGAACCCGAAATCAACGGAGCACATAACGAACATCATGGCACAGAAACGGCAGCGGATATCAATACAGCTAAACATTCTGACCTAGATTAACAACTAAAATTTGATTAATTTTACGTATAAAATAATTCCAGTGCAAAGTTTAGAATGTGATCACCATAGCAACCATTCCATTGGTTGCTACGACGAGGAGACCAGTTTCCAAACTTGGCATCAGAATCACTTCTTATGCATAGCCTGGTTCATTGAGGGTTAAAAGGAGTGAAGCAGAGAATTTGAGAACCTATCTGAAAGGAGAAAGGATTTTATTACCGCCACTAAGTATAGGAAACTGCCAGGGAGGCTCTTCCTTACCATCACATACAAAGACTGTTTATATTTAATGGTTTCAAATACATTATAGAAATCTTGTTTAAGACCACCGACCTTCATTATTATCTCCTGATTCTGAGGAGATAAAGTCCGGATGAAAGGCAGCACCTTCGCTCCAGAATAGGCGCATTATATGGGCTCGGGAAGCCCCATCAAATGTGAGAGTCCACTGATCTTTTAAATAATTATTTCTGAATAATTATTTCATATTGCACTATTTTTTTTGTTTCTGTTTTATATTTTTCATGTGAGACTCACACATCGTTCAACACACCTATTAGGTATTATTCATTTATTTATAAAATATTTTTTTTCACTGATTTAACTAAGCGCAGTCACCGGGTGTTAACTGTATGTTTTTACATTATAGAAATGTTCACCTAAATACCTTGACAAATATATCATTTCCTATTCTTTGGATGTATGATAAAGAAACAGATAAAAGATACGGTTACGTCACAACCACCACGCGTATAACAACCAGACACGGATTTACCTGCCAAGCATTGATCTGATACGCGGCTGCCTTAGCGCGGACCGAGGAGAACAGATCTTCCATGACGGCTCCCAGGTTACTGTACGGGATGGGAACTCCCAGCAGGAGAGACAGACTTGGCACCAGGTTCACTTGAGGGACCGGTTCCGGGTCCTAAAAGGGGAAGCGTCTTTTAAAATCCTGACGGCAGCTACAGACAGAAGCAAATGACTTCACAACAGCCATAGAAAATGTATGGATCGCAGTGTAAGCCTATAATGGACACACGGATTGGTAGAGTCTTCCTTTACATGGAAAGGTAAAGCTGAAGCAGCTTACATACAACATGTGTGAAACAACAGATGCATTACAATACATGTCACCAGGAGTACCTGTATTTAATGCTGTGATCCACCATACAGTAAAGTTACATTCTAGCCCTGTATGTTTACACCCCTCTGGTGAGACACAGAGATTATTTAAATAGACCGGGAACACGGAACAGCTGAAAGGGCCCCATTTTGTGCAAGGGGTCATGACTACAGCCTTATAATGAAGGCAAACCTAAAGAAGCACTTAATTATCAGCCACGGGTCTCTCTGAGCCGGTCTAATGCTCTCTCAGTACCGTTTCCAGGTTGCCGTCAAACAGCGGTGCTTTGCTGTACAGGAACAGAGCGGCCGTGACCTCCTTTTCGCTGTCTCCTCCGTGGTCTCCAGTGTCGGTCATCCCGTGATCTCCAGCCACCACCAGCAGTGTCTTCTCATCCAGGTGCTCTATCAGAGAGCTAAGCATAGAAAGGATGAAAGATGGACAGTTCAATAAGAGCTCTGCCACTTCTGTTAGATCAGCAGAACAGAGGAACATAAAATGGATGTTATATTCCTGCGAGTCTCCCATATTCATGAAAAATTACAGTTTATGAGATCACCAGAGCTTTAAAAATGATAATTATCTCCCAGAAAGAAACAGAAACCTGAATGATGGTCAAATAGAAAAAAAGCCAAAGGCAGCTACTAAGTACTGCGATTCTAACCTTTTCAGGATATCCCCTTAAGATACATAGTTAGTTATCAGGACAGCAGGGACCTACCTTATCATCTGGTTCATCTGTGTTAGCTTTTTAGCGGTCTCTGGGTGGTCCGGCCCATGCTTATGACCACAGTGATCGACGCCGAGGAAATGGGCTATCAGGACATCCCAGTCTCCTCCATCCACTGTGTAAAGGAATGGTAAGAAATTGCATAAACATCCACAAGTTTCCCACCCAGAGGAGAGATGCACCCCACCAGGCCTGTGTCGAGGATCCCTTAACTCACCAGTTGGGTAGAGGTGCCTCAGGATCCCATCATCCACTGTATGGAGGTCCTTGACGTTGAAGGAAGGGAAAAAATAGGATTTGTGGAATTTTTTGGGAAATAAGCCGTCCCACGTGTCATCCCCCATAAAGACAACTCTCCTTCCTACAAAAAGATGTAATGGGTGAATTTCAAAACGCTTTGGGCAGCAAAGGACAACCTTTTCTATTTGAGAGAAGACATCACAGCACCAGCTCTGTAATTTGGTTAAATGCACAGAAACTTTAACACATGTTTTATAATATCGGGTAAAAATGATTAAAATCCCTCTCAGGCAGAGTTTTATAAGGGCACGTTTGCCCCGCACCCCTTTGCCAAGCATTAAAAATAACACAAATATCCAAAGGTGAAAGACAAATGTATCGCTATACGGGTTCCATACGGGCACCACCGTTACTAAACAATCCATTCAATTTGCCCCAGGTTCCAACCCGCCAACTCACTGGTGCTCATCTGAGCAATTCTGAATGTTTCAATATCCTGGACTCTGTAAAAGATCTCAGCAGATCCAAGACCCCGAGCCAAACATGGACTCCATGCAGCTGAACGCCCAGCTAACCAGATAATGCCCCCCGTGATTCTGGCCTCACCATTCTGCACCAGTTGATGGATCAGGTTGTCCTCTTGAATGGCATAACTGGCAAAGTTGCTGCCCACATCAACAAATGTTGGCAGAGACCCAGTGGTCAGACCCTTAATCCTCTGCATGGTTGTGGTGGGAGGGTCGGCCCGGAAAGGGTATAATCTGGCATGTTTAGGCTGGGATTGAGTGAGCTGATGTATAACCGCCATCTTGTTTTGAAACGGCTTGGGGCTGGCGTTCCTTGGGTCATATTTGGCAAAGTCGTACTTCAAAGCGTCTACGATGACAACCACTGCCTTCTCAAAGTTGCGTGGGAGCCAGCAGTCGCCTTGCTGGGACCCTGAAGACGGGCGTTCGGAGCACGAGCTCTGGTTGTTGAGCTCAATTCTCATAAGGAGGAATCCACTCGTGAAAAGCCAGATGCTTAAGCAGAAAAGCAGCGACAGCCAGCCTAAAAAGAGGACCACCGGAGCTCTCTTCATCCCGCAAGATCTAAATAAATAAAAAGACATCAGAGCGGTCACCACACGAGGCGCCTCACAAGGAGCTATTCAATATTAGCGTGGAGACCCCAAGTGAACAGCTGCCCCAGTGATAGGCTACAGAAGGGGGGGCATTGGTTACTTGTCGGGTGGTTTTCTTTACTAGTCCAAATTTCAGGACATTTACATCCTATACCAGGGATCCCCAAACTCGGCCCTCCAGCTGCTGCAGGACTACATCTCCCATAATGCTCCTTCAGCTAAGGGGCTGGCTGAGGCGTATGGGAGATGTAGTCCTGCAGCAGCTGGAGGGCCGAGTTTGGAGATCCCTGTCCTACACCAATGGTCAAGCACCGACTTTAATGACAACCCCACCGCCATTGGGATATAACTAAACTAAGAGTTAGCAGGAAAGGTGAACATCGAACTCCAAGGGTGCTTCTCTCTCCCGCAGAAAGGGCTGAGCTGGCCCTGAATAATGTATAGCTTATAGACTTATATACAACGTATGATGTAAATGCTTCATAACGCACGGCAATGCAGCTTCAGGGAGTGTTCGATTTATGGATACATCCCGTTGGTTCAGGCTCCTCGTTTAGGGGATATAAAGAGGCTTTATTGAACCCCCCGCCCTAGTTTTAATATAAACATTTTTCCCCCTAAAACATGGATCCTCGCTGCTTATAAAAAGATTATTCGGCTTGTTTTGTTCAAGGTCAAGTCACGGCTATCAGCCCTGCGGGAACCTGACGGAGTGGAGATAAGAGAACAAAGGATGCTGAGCTGACCTTGGGCAGGAGAGACTCGGTAACAAGGACTAGTTAGTGCTTAACCTACCAACCTGGAGCGGGTAAGCGGTCAGTGCCTCGGCTGGCAGCTAGACACGGCATGGAACCGAGAGACCGGAAAGGGATTGCCAGCGCCTCCGAAAGCCAACTCCGCGCAAAGAATACTAGAAGCCCCATTAGATCGACCTCCTGCCCTGCCGGCCCACTTATTACCCCAATACCTGAGGCACAAAAGCACGCCATTCAAATAACTGCTCCTGGCTAATCAGGTGGTGACCGCAACTACCGTTTATCGTTTTTTTTATAGCGCCATCATATTCAGCTACACGTGTTCATACATCAATAAACTCAATGAGCTCTCTTCTTCTAGAAAGTCTGACCCTTCCAGGTGATGGGAGTTGTAGTCCAGTAATAGATGGAGATCTGCCTACCAGCTGATGCTGCTACTTGGCAAACATCATATTGCACTGGAACTCTGCTGATGAACTCTTTATTATTTACCGGATGCACGGGTGACATTCAGTGCAAAAAACCAGGGGTCTGCAGGAGATACAACTCCCACTGTGCTCAGCCAGATTTAGTGACAGGTGTTATACTCACCCGCCCGGCGCCCGCAGCAGCCAGAGTCCTCCTCACATTGAACCGAGGTCAGAGAAACCCGGAAGAGCTGGAACAACGTCACCAGGGTAACGGAGCAGCAAGACGGAGTTCTGGGCTAGACAAGCAGAAACCATAGACGTGGGAGGAACAGAGTGACCCTTCTGGGAGATCGCTTTATGACAGCGGCACCTGCTGGCCGAACTGTGATACAGCCGGGAGAACAGGTCACAGACCAGTGAATGCCGGGCCGAGGGGTCTCACACCGGAGGGGCAGAGCTGGGATAGGTTTTAGGGGTCAAATACCGGCAGGGCCGGACTGGGACTGAAAACATTTGGAGAGCGGCCCCATATAGTTTATCTCGCGGCCGCGCTCTTATACCACACGCACCCCTTATACCCGAGTCACACTATGTGCCACACAAATAACTATAAAACATTCTTTTATCACATTATTTGTATTAAATGCCAGAAAGCAAAAGTGTTAAAAGGCTCTAATAAATGAAATACACAGAATGGAATCAAAACATTTTCTACTGAAAACGTGTTTAGTGTTTTAGAAAAGTTCCAAAAAAACTCCAAAAGTGTATTTGTCCTGTTTTTAGAAACACCTCAATATTAGATATATATACATAAATATTTTCATTTATTTTGGCACTTATAGGGTTAATAACACACATTGTACGCGTGCCGAGTATGAGGCGATATATAAAATAATAACACCATTGTACAGCGGCGGAGTATGATGGCGATATATAATTCTATAAACCATTGTTACAGCGCTGCTGGTATGACGGCGATATATAAAATAATATTATTAAAACACACCAATTGTGTTTTTTAAATTTAGATACCATCATACTCCGCAGCGCTGTACAAAGTGTGTTATTATTACATGAATGCGAATACATTTCAATACATTGTGACATCACATCCTATGTTATTCTTTAAGTAATTTAAAAATTAGATTTACTTTTTATATATTTATTTTTCTGCCAAGATGGTCATTTAGTCTCGTGACTGTAGTATGGATGAGAGTCATTAGAGTTGAAGGGTAAAAGTGGCTACATTTAAATGTCTTTAGTATTTAGATATTTATCTGTATGACATCATATAATGTATATCACACTCACTTCACCCAGGATGCTCGGCTCACCTGAGGGATAGGCAGTGATGACGACAGTGATGTCATCACAGACTGCCTCCCCCAGAGCAGTGATGTCACAAAGGCAGTGATGTCATAATGCACTGCTTTATAACGGCGAGCAGCCAGGCAGAGAGTCACTTGCAGACACTACTTGGTGGATGCGACTTCTACCTTCTGGTTATCCAGTTTGTAGAGCGATTGCTATTTACTGCGACTAATAATGGACTCTCCGTGCTCAGGGCTCTGTGGCGCTCATCAGGAGGAGGACCTGCGCTCTCTATGTCTGATTGTGTCCTCCCTGTTCATCCAACACCCTGACAACATCACCGCAGAGCTACTGGCAAACCTGCTGTCATGTAAGCAGTTTACACGAGGGTTATGGGCGTCCATGGCAAAGAACTCTGCAACAGCTGAAAGAGTTCTGCGGATGCTCCTTGAGCGCATGAAGAAGGAGGAAGAGGAGGAACGTCGTGACGTCTCCACCGTGCTTCGCAGCCAGCGGGATATCAGGTCTGTCGCAGCCATATCAGCAGTTCATGAAATAGTAAATGCTGTGGAAGACGGATCCGTCATCAACAACCTGTTCCCAAAGCTTCTGTGTGCGCTGATTACCGAGATTATCCGCACCAGAGCAAGAGACACCACCGGCCGCCAAGCGTTTCATCCACGTGGATTGGCAGTGGAGACGCTGAAGGACGTACTGGTGAGACAGAACCTCTGTGACGACACCGACATCATGGAGGGGTTGGAGCTGCTGTCTGAGTTTGAGGAGACTCACCCCGAAGGAATGTTTTCTCTCGCAAGATTCTTAGTGACGTGTGGAAGAGAATCTATCGGGGAAGTTGTTAGCGGACTGCTGCCGGTGCTGGAGACATCTCGCCCGGCACATCTCATCACCGTGACCGCCTTCTTTGTAGAGCTCCTCTATCACCCAGGAGTTATGGACAAAAAAATTGCCAAATCCGTCCTTAAATCGATGATCAGGAACTCCGCCAGCTGCGATTCCGCCATCCGCTGCCTCTCCATCCAGGCTCTAGGAAACGCAGCAAATGGAGCCAACAAACTGATCAAGAAGTACAAGGACTCCATCCTGGGAACGCTAATGGCTGCTTTAAGAGAGGAGCAACAAGAGCCCAAAGTCATCGAGGAATCACTGAAGGCTGCAGCTAAGATCGTGAGACTTCTGACGAGGAAGGAGATCGGGAAGCAGTTTGTGGAAATGGCCCTGTACAGCCAAAAGCTCCTCGATAACAACAATGGAGGGGTGCAGGTGAATGCGATCCTGCTGCTTGGGGAGCTGGGCCTAAAATATAAAAAGGTCAGCACAGGGTCAGCCGCCAATCATTTCCAGAGCTGCCTACCATCTCTACTGGTGAAGATTCCCCATAAAGACATTGAAATCGCCTCGTCGGCCCGGTTCGCTCTCTATCACTGTTTGCCCGTCGTGGGCTGCAGGGACATGCAGAGCCTCGTACACGGGCAGAACATGGAGCTGAAGACCATCCTGAAAACCATGGCGGAGCGGCACGCGGAGGTAGCCAGGGACCTGGTGGCCCAATGCGTTAAGCGGCTGCTTGACATGGAGACGCTCGGCGAGATCATCACGCTGATAGGTGACCTCCTGGAGTTCATGGACCTTCGGGACCTCTATAAACTGAATAAGGAGGTGAACCTGGAGCAGCTCTGGAAGGACATGACGGGGCTGTCACAGTACCCCATTCCCTTGGTCAAGGACGCAGCATGTCGCACCCAAAACCTGCTGCTGTATAAATGGCCGGGGATCAGGCTCCCCCCTCTCGTTTTATATATGAAGGCGGCTTTGAGACCCACAGACTTAAAAAAGACAGAAAAATGGAGCAAGAAGCCGCTGGAGACGATAAAAGAGGAAGAGGAGGAAACGGAGGAAAAGGGGGGAGAGGGGGAAGAGGAGTGGTGTGACTGCGCGGAGGAGATGTAGAGCGGCATCATACTCACAGCAATCTATAAACACCATCAGGGATAGAATTGACCCAAGCAGAGATCTGACTGTCATTCTGGGGTAAAGAAGGTTTTTTTCCTGGTTTGTGCAAAATTGGAAAGAATCACAACTGGGTTTTTTTTGCCTTCTTTTGGATTAACAGCAAGAACAATAAATTTGTTAAACCTGGAAACTTTTCTTTTTTATTTCATTATTTTTAGTTAAAGAATCACAAACAGTCCCTAAAATCCGTTTCCATCTAAATTAGTGGTAATAACATTTTAGGTGTTTTTTATAACTCTTTTGCGTCGTTATCACGAGTTCCGCCATCATGTAGTTTGGCGGGCAGCGCGCTCAGTACTCACCGCCTCGCAACGGAAGCAGAACTCCTGGAGCCAATCGGTGATCGCGGTTCCAGAGTATTAAAAAATATTATCTAATAATTTAACTAAAAATTAACCCTTCTCACCCGAGTCATTAACCCAGATTACTGTTAATTTACTTTTTTTGTGCAAATTTTTTTTCTTTGCTTAACACTTTACTGTATTTTTTACAGTTAACACTTTTTTTAAAAGCTAATGTAATTTAACCCTGGCAGCTCTGTGCTTTTGCTCGGATTATCCTTTGTATTGCTCAAATTGTTTTTGGTCTTTTTTGTGGGAATCTTGTTATTTTTTTATTTTTTTTAAACATTTT
>VKOC01000442.1:14980-26867 GCA_009364415.1 Spea multiplicata
AAAAATACAAAAAATAAAATGAAAAAAATATAAAAAAGATAATAGTAAAAAAGAAAAAAACCTTACATCCCATTGCCCTAACACAACATCTACCCAGTATAACCCTCGTGCCCCCATTCACAACCCCCAAAGCCGTTAAGCCATAAGCATAACAATTATTCGAATAATGTATACTTTATAGCTTGTTCCCTATAAGTGCTGGGAAAGTATGGAAAATCTATATAAATTAGGTATTTCTGAAATCAGGACACCTGAATTGATAAACTTGGAGGGGATTTTCCATCACTTTACCTAAATTTTGTGAGGATTCAGAGGGAAAATGTAAGAAATTAGTTTATTTTTCTAATCTTCGCTAGTTTTTACTAAATTTCTCATTCTAAATTTTCAGCTAATCATCCAACTATGGTATCGAAAGAAAGCTCTATCTCTCCTTGAAGAAACAATATATAGTTTCCATGGATACACTACTCACAGGAAAGGAGAATAATCGCTAAACCGTCATACCGCAAAAATGGCAAAATTGCTCCGGGCTTTGAGGTACCAAAACCCCCTGGGATTGAAGGGGTTAAACACCCGACTTATACCAGCTTTGCTTTTTTTGACAAATCAATAATACACCTATAACACTTTTACAGTCACTCACTGATTCACTTTCATTCACACAATCATTTATTCTTTCACACAAATTATTTACCCATATTCATTAATGCATCCACACATTAATCCATTCATTCCGTCTCTCATTCTGACTCTTTATTTCAATATTCTTGCCACCCTCCTTTCTCCCTACAAAAAAATGTAGAAAATGACAAAGAGATAAAATTGACCACCAGAAAGGGATCCATACAGATCGTGAAGACAAACCTCATAACCAGAGCATTGGAAACAATAATTTTCATTTAAAGTTAAATATAGCCACCGGCGCATTACCAATATTACACAAAACAGAAAAACATTTTCTATCAGGAAAAACTCCCGGCTCTCACCGATGTGGAAGGTGTAAAATCTGCCAAAAAGTCTTCAAAAAAGAAAATGACCAGTTGTAAATGTACAATTACAGGAGAAGAATTCGATATTAAACGCTTTATTCACTGTCAATCAAAAAATGTCATTTATCTTTTACAGCGTATATGTGGTACACAATATATCGGCCGGACATCAAGAGAGTTAAAAGTCAGAGGTTTGGAACATCTTGGAAATATTCGCAACAAAAGGTTAAAGCGTAACGTTCCAAAATTTGTAACAACTGTAACAAGTTCTACCTCTCAGATTTTCTAATTATTGGCATAGATCGAGTATCGCCACACTGGAGGGGAGGAAAAATGAACTTTCAAGAAGGGAGACCGAGTGGATATTTCCATTCCAAACATACAAAAAGGGGGGGTCTGAATACTGACTTAGAGATATGGGTATATATGAATGATTCATCTTATAAAATAACATTATTAAGTGAAATACTTTAGAGAAATCTACAATAAATTATTCATATAATTTATTTGTATAAAATTATAAAAACATATATAACAATATATCTGAACACTAAGACAAATTTGAATAATAACGAATATTTATTTTTGTGTATACTTCCTTCAGAATTGCCTTATAAAAGTTATAATTTAGGGATAATTGAATTATATATTATTATTAAATATATTGAATAATAATATACATTTTTAAAATAAATTACAAATATATTACATTTAAGAAAGATCTTATTTATAGAATCATGTATTTTAGTATTAATTATTTAATATTTATGCGGATGATAAACTTATACCCTATACAAGGACGCACAGCGGATATTTAAAACGGACGTACAGGACTCGACACGCGGTTTTCCCGCGATTGATTTTATTTGATGCGGACCGATTCTCCTGAGTCAGCCGGCATAGCACCGGCGAAACGCGTCGAGGATTATAGGAGCACCAAGTCACTTCTTTGCTGTATTTATTTCTCCTGACCCTATTAGCGTAACTTTTCGGTTTTGCCACCACGTTCTTTTAAGTGGATCCTGATTTTTACCTTGCGTATAACAGAAGATTTTGCACTCTTGTGGTTTCATTTATTTTTAGATCTCTAGAACAATTAAAAGAACGTTCTACTACTGGTATTTGAAGAGTCTGAATTTCATCTTGGTTTGTGAGTTCAATATTCACATTTATAAACTCCAATTCTCAGTACATATTGCACTATTATTATTCTATTCTTTTTCTGGCAAAAAAAATGCATTAGCATTAATTTAGATGGAAACTGATTTTAGCGACTGTTTGTGATTCTTTAACTAAAAATAATGAAATAAAAAAGAAAAGTTTCCAGGTTTAACAAATTTATTGTTCTTGCTGTTAATCCAAAAGAAGGCAAAAAAAACCCAGTTGTGATTCTTTCCAATTTTGCACAAACCAGGAAAAAAAACCTTCTTTACCCCAGAATGACAGTCAGATCCCTGCTTGGGTCAATTCTATCCCTGATGGTGTTTATACATTGCTGTGAGTATGATGCCGCTCTACATCTCCTCCGCGCAGTCACACCACTCCTCTTCCCCCTCTCCCCCCTTTTCCTCCTCTTCCTCTTTTATCGTCTCCAGCGGCTTCTTGCTCCATTTTTCGGTCTTTTTTAAGTCTGTGGGTCTCAAAGCCGCCTTCATATATAAAACGAGAGGGGGGAGCCTGATCCCCGGCCATTTATACAGCAGCAGGTTTTGGGTGCGACATGCTGCGTCCTTGACCAAGGGAATGGGGTACTGTGACAGCCCCGTCATGTCCTTCCAGAGCTGCTCCAGGTTCACCTCCTTATTCAGTTTATAGAGGTCCCGAAGGTCCATGAACTCCAGGAGGTCACCTATCAGCGTGATGATCTCGCCGAGCGTCTCCATGTCAAGCAGCCGCTTAACGCATTGGGCTACCAGGTCCCTGGCTACCTCCGCGTGCCGCTCCGCCATGGTTTTCAGGATGGTCTTCAGCTCCATGTTCTGCCCGTGTACGAGGCTCTGCATGTCCCTGCAGCCCACGACGGGCAAACAGTGATAGAGAGCGAACCGGGCCGACGAGGCGATTTCAATGTCTTTATGGGGAATCTTCACCAGTAGAGATGGTAGGCAGCTCCGGAAATGATTGGCGGCTGACCCTGCGCTGACCTTTTTACATTTTAGGCCCAGCTCCCCAAGCAGCAGGATCGCATTCACCTGCACCCCTCCATTGTTGTTATCGAGGAGCTTTTGGCTGTACAGGGCCATTTCCACAAACTGCTTCCCGATCTCCTTCCTCGTCAGAAGTCTCACGATCTTAGCTGCAGCCTTCAGTGATTCCTCGATGACTTTGGGCTCTTGTTGCTCCTCTCTTAACGCAGCCAGTAGCGTTCCCAGGATGGAGTCCTTGTACTTCTTGATCAGTTTGTTGGCTCCATTTGCTGCGTTTCCTAGAGCCTGGATGGAGAGGCAACGGATGGCGGAATCGCAGCTGGCGGAGTTCCTGATCATCGATTTAAGGACGGATTTGGCTATTTTTTTGTCCATAACTCCTGGGTGATAGAGGAGCTCTACAAAGAAGGCGGTCACGGTGATGAGATGTGCCGGGCGAGACGTCTCCAGCACCGGCAGCAGTCCGCTAACAACTTCCCCGATAGATTCTCTTCCACACGTCACTAAGAATCTTGCGAGAGAAAACATTCCTTCGGGGTGAGTCTCCTCAAACTCAGACAGCAGCTCCAACCCCTCCATGATGTCGGTGTCGTCACAGAGGTTCTGTCTCACCAGTACGTCCTTCAGCGTCTCCACTGCCAATCCACGTGGATGAAATGCTTGGCGGCCGGTGGTGTCTCTTGCTCTGGTGCGGATAATCTCGGTAATCAGCGCACACAGAAGCTTTGGGAACAGGTTGTTGATGACGGATCCGTCTTCCACAGCATTTACTATTTCATGAACTGCTGATATGGCTGCGACAGACCTGATATCCCGCTGGCTGCGAAGCACGGTGGAGACGTCACGACGTTCCTCCTCTTCCTCCTTCTTCATGCGCTCAAGGAGCATCCGCAGAACTCTTTCAGCTGTTGCAGAGTTCTTTGCCATGGACGCCCATAACCCGCGTGTAAACTGCTTACATGACAGCAGGTTTGCCAGTAGCTCTGCGGTGATGTTGTCAGGGTGTTGGATGAACAGGGAGGACACAATCAGACATAGAGAGCGCAGGTCCTCCTCCTGATGAGCGCCACAGAGCCCTGAGCACGGAGAGTCCATTATTAGTCGCAGTAAATAGCAATCGCTCTACAAACTGGATAACCAGAAGGTAGCAGTCGCATCCACCAAGTAGTGTCTGCAAGTGACTCTCTGCCTGGCTGCTCGCTGTTATGAAGCAGTGCATTATGACATCACTGCCTTTGTGACATCACTGCTCTGGGGGAGGCAGTCTGTGATGACATCACTGTCGTCAACACTGCCTATCCCTCAGGTGAGCCGAGCATCCTGGGTGAAGTGAGTGTGATATACATTATATGATGTCATACAGATAAATATCTAAATACTAAAGACATTTAAATGTAGCCACTTTTACCCTTCAACTCTAATGACTCTCATCCATACTACAGTCACGAGACTAAATGACCATCTTGGCAGAAAAATAAATATATAAAAAGTAAATCTAATTTTTAAATTACTTAAAGAATAACATAGGATGTGATGTCACAATGTATTGAAATGTATTCGCATTCATGTAATAATAACACACTTTGTACAGCGCTGCGGAGTATGATGGTGATATCTAAATAAAAATAACACAAATTGTGTGTTATTATTAATATTATTTATATATCGCCGTCATACTCGGCAGCGCTGTACAATGTGTGTTATTATAATTTATATATCGCCATCATACTCCGCAGCGCTGTACAATGTGTTATTATTTTATATATCGCCGTCTACTCCGCAGCGCTGTACAATGTGTGTTATTAACCCTATAAGTGCCAAAATAAATGAAAATATTTATGTATATATATCTAATATTGAGGTGTTTCTAAAAACAGGACAAATACACTTTTGGAGTTTTTTTGGAACTTTTCTAAAACACTAAACACGTTTTCAGTAGAAAATGTTTTGATTCCATTCTGTGTATTTCATTTATTAGAGCCTTTTAACACTTTTGCTTTCTGGCATTTAATACAAATAATGTGATAAAAGAATGTTTTATAGTTATTTGTGTGGCACATAGTGTGACTCGGGTATAAGGGGTGCGTGTGGTATAAGAGCGCGGCCGCGAGATAAACTATATGGGGCCGCTCTCCAAATGTTTTCAGTCCCAGTCCGGCCCTGCCGGTATTTGACCCCTAAAACCTATCCCAGCTCTGCCCCTCCGGTGTGAGACCCCTCGGCCCGGCATTCACTGGTCTGTGACCTGTTCTCCCGGCTGTATCACAGTTCGGCCAGCAGGTGCCGCTGTCATAAAGCGATCTCCCAGAAGGGTCACTCTGTTCCTCCCACGTCTATGGTTTCTGCTTGTCTAGCCCAGAACTCCGTCTTGCTGCTCCGTTACCCTGGTGACGTTGTTCCAGCTCTTCCGGGTTTCTCTGACCTCGGTTCAATGTGAGGAGGACTCTGGCTGCTGCGGGCGCCGGGCGGGTGAGTATAACACCTGTCACTAAATCTGGCTGAGCACAGTGGGAGTTGTATCTCCTGCAGACCCCTGGTTTTTTGCACTGAATGTCACCCGTGCATCCGGTAAATAATAAAGAGTTCATCAGCAGAGTTCCAGTGCAATATGATGTTTGCCAAGTAGCAGCATCAGCTGGTAGGCAGATCTCCATCTATTACTGGACTACAACTCCCATCACCTGGAAGGGTCAGACTTTCTAGAAGAAGAGAGCTCATTGAGTTTATTGATGTATGAACACGTGTAGCTGAATATGATGGCGCTATAAAAAAAACGATAAACGGTAGTTGCGGTCACCACCTGATTAGCCAGGAGCAGTTATTTGAATGGCGTGCTTTTGTGCCTCAGGTATTGGGGTAATAAGTGGGCCGGCAGGGCAGGAGGTCGATCTAATGGGGCTTCTAGTATTCTTTGCGCGGAGTTGGCTTTCGGAGGCGCTGGCAATCCCTTTCCGGTCTCTCGGTTCCATGCCGTGTCTAGCTGCCAGCCGAGGCACTGACCGCTTACCCGCTCCAGGTTGGTAGGTTAAGCACTAACTAGTCCTTGTTACCGAGTCTCTCCTGCCCAAGGTCAGCTCAGCATCCTTTGTTCTCTTATCTCCACTCCGTCAGGTTCCCGCAGGGCTGATAGCCGTGACTTGACCTTGAACAAAACAAGCCGAATAATCTTTTTATAAGCAGCGAGGATCCATGTTTTAGGGGGAAAAATGTTTATATTAAAACTAGGGCGGGGGGTTCAATAAAGCCTCTTTATATCCCCTAAACGAGGAGCCTGAACCAACGGGATGTATCCATAAATCGAACACTCCCTGAAGCTGCATTGCCGTGCGTTATGAAGCATTTACATCATACGTTGTATATAAGTCTATAAGCTATACATTATTCAGGGCCAGCTCAGCCCTTTCTGCGGGAGAGAGAAGCACCCTTGGAGTTCGATGTTCACCTTTCCTGCTAACTCTTAGTTTAGTTATATTCCAATGGCGGTGGGGTTGTCATTAAAGTCGGTGCTTGACCATTGGTGTAGGACAGGGATCTCCAAACTCGGCCCTCCAGCTGCTGCAGGACTACATCTCCCATACGCCTCAGCCAGCCCCTTAGCTGAAGGAGCATTATGGGAGATGTAGTCCTGCAGCAGCTGGAGGGCCGAGTTTGGGGATCCCTGGTATAGGATGTAAATGTCCTGAAATTTGGACTAGTAAAGAAAACCACCCGACAAGTAACCAATGCCCCCCCTTCTGTAGCCTATCACTGGGGCAGCTGTTCACTTGGGGTCTCCACGCTAATATTGAATAGCTCCTTGTGAGGCGCCTCGTGTGGTGACCGCTCTGATGTCTTTTTATTTATTTAGATCTTGCGGGATGAAGAGAGCTCCGGTGGTCCTCTTTTTAGGCTGGCTGTCGCTGCTTTTCTGCTTAAGCATCTGGCTTTTCACGAGTGGATTCCTCCTTATGAGAATTGAGCTCAACAACCAGAGCTCGTGCTCCGAACGCCCGTCTTCAGGGTCCCAGCAAGGCGACTGCTGGCTCCCACGCAACTTTGAGAAGGCAGTGGTTGTCATCGTAGACGCTTTGAAGTACGACTTTGCCAAATATGACCCAAGGAACGCCAGCCCCAAGCCGTTTCAAAACAAGATGGCGGTTATACATCAGCTCACTCAATCCCAGCCTAAACATGCCAGATTATACCCTTTCCGGGCCGACCCTCCCACCACAACCATGCAGAGGATTAAGGGTCTGACCACTGGGTCTCTGCCAACATTTGTTGATGTGGGCAGCAACTTTGCCAGTTATGCCATTCAAGAGGACAACCTGATCCATCAACTGGTGCAGAATGGTGAGGCCAGAATCACGGGGGGCATTATCTGGTTAGCTGGGCGTTCAGCTGCATGGAGTCCATGTTTGGCTCGGGGTCTTGGATCTGCTGAGATCTTTTACAGAGTCCAGGATATTGAAACATTCAGAATTGCTCAGATGAGCACCAGTGAGTTGGCGGGTTGGAACCTGGGGCAAATTGAATGGATTGTTTAGTAACGGTGGTGCCCGTATGGAACCCGTATAGCGATACATTTGTCTTTCACCTTTGGATATTTGTGTTATTTTTAATGCTTGGCAAAGGGGTGCGGGGCAAACGTGCCCTTATAAAACTCTGCCTGAGAGGGATTTTAATCATTTTTACCCGATATTATAAAACATGTGTTAAAGTTTCTGTGCATTTAACCAAATTACAGAGCTGGTGCTGTGATGTCTTCTCTCAAATAGAAAAGGTTGTCCTTTGCTGCCCAAAGCGTTTTGAAATTCACCCATTACATCTTTTTGTAGGAAGGAGAGTTGTCTTTATGGGGGATGACACGTGGGACGGCTTATTTCCCAAAAAATTCCACAAATCCTATTTTTTCCCTTCCTTCAACGTCAAGGACCTCCATACAGTGGATGATGGGATCCTGAGGCACCTCTACCCAACTGGTGAGTTAAGGGATCCTCGACACAGGCCTGGTGGGGTGCATCTCTCCTCTGGGTGGGAAACTTGTGGATGTTTATGCAATTTCTTACCATTCCTTTACACAGTGGATGGAGGAGACTGGGATGTCCTGATAGCCCATTTCCTCGGCGTCGATCACTGTGGTCATAAGCATGGGCCGGACCACCCAGAGACCGCTAAAAAGCTAACACAGATGAACCAGATGATAAGGTAGGTCCCTGCTGTCCTGATAACTAACTATGTATCTTAAGGGGATATCCTGAAAAGGTTAGAATCGCAGTACTTAGTAGCTGCCTTTGGCTTTTTTTCTATTTGACCATCATTCAGGTTTCTGTTTCTTTCTGGGAGATAATTATCATTTTTAAAGCTCTGGTGATCTCATAAACTGTAATTTTTCATGAATATGGGAGACTCGCAGGAATATAACATCCATTTTATGTTCCTCTGTTCTGCTGATCTAACAGAAGTGGCAGAGCTCTTATTGAACTGTCCATCTTTCATCCTTTCTATGCTTAGCTCTCTGATAGAGCACCTGGATGAGAAGACACTGCTGGTGGTGGCTGGAGATCACGGGATGACCGACACTGGAGACCACGGAGGAGACAGCGAAAAGGAGGTCACGGCCGCTCTGTTCCTGTACAGCAAAGCACCGCTGTTTGACGGCAACCTGGAAACGGTACTGAGAGAGCATTAGACCGGCTCAGAGAGACCCGTGGCTGATAATTAAGTGCTTCTTTAGGTTTGCCTTCATTATAAGGCTGTAGTCATGACCCCTTGCACAAAATGGGGCCCTTTCAGCTGTTCCGTGTTCCCGGTCTATTTAAATAATCTCTGTGTCTCACCAGAGGGGTGTAAACATACAGGGCTAGAATGTAACTTTACTGTATGGTGGATCACAGCATTAAATACAGGTACTCCTGGTGACATGTATTGTAATGCATCTGTTGTTTCACACATGTTGTATGTAAGCTGCTTCAGCTTTACCTTTCCATGTAAAGGAAGGCTCTACCAATCCGTGTGTCCATTATAGGCTTACACTGCGATCCATACATTTTCTATGGCTGTTGTGAAGTCATTTGCTTCTGTCTGTAGCTGCCGTCAGGATTTTAAAAGACGCTTCCCCTTTTAGGACCCGGAACCGGTCCCTCAAGTGAACCTGGTTCCAAGTCTGTCTCTCCTGCTGGGAGTTCCCATCCCGTACAGTAACCTGGGAGCCGTCATGGAAGATCTGTTCTCCTCGGTCCGCGCTAAGGCAGCCGCGTATCAGATCAATGCTTGGCAGGTAAATCCGTGTCTGGTTGTTATACGCGTGGTGGTTGTGACGTAACCGTATCTTTTATCTGTTTCTTTATCATACATCCAAAGAATAGGAAATGATATATTTGTCAAGGTATTTAGGTGAACATTTCTATAATGTAAAAACATACAGTTAACACCCGGTGACTGCGCTTAGTTAAATCAGTGAAAAAAAATATTTTATAAATAAATGAATAATACCTAATAGGTGTGTTGAACGATGTGTGAGTCTCACATGAAAAATATAAAACAGAAACAAAAAAAATAGTGCAATATGAAATAATTATTCAGAAATAATTATTTAAAAGATCAGTGGACTCTCACATTTGATGGGGCTTCCCGAGCCCATATAATGCGCCTATTCTGGAGCGAAGGTGCTGCCTTTCATCCGGACTTTATCTCCTCAGAATCAGGAGATAATAATGAAGGTCGGTGGTCTTAAACAAGATTTCTATAATGTATTTGAAACCATTAAATATAAACAGTCTTTGTATGTGATGGTAAGGAAGAGCCTCCCTGGCAGTTTCCTATACTTAGTGGCGGTAATAAAATCCTTTCTCCTTTCAGATAGGTTCTCAAATTCTCTGCTTCACTCCTTTTAACCCTCAATGAACCAGGCTATGCATAAGAAGTGATTCTGATGCCAAGTTTGGAAACTGGTCTCCTCGTCGTAGCAACCAATGGAATGGTTGCTATGGTGATCACATTCTAAACTTTGCACTGGAATTATTTTATACGTAAAATTAATCAAATTTTAGTTGTTAATCTAGGTCAGAATGTTTAGCTGTATTGATATCCGCTGCCGTTTCTGTGCCATGATGTTCGTTATGTGCTCCGTTGATTTCGGGTTCTCGTCTTCCTGCTTTAGGTAGACCGCTTCTTGCATTCGTACTCTTTGGCTGCCGGGGATCTGGCCCCCGAGAAGCTGAGACGTTTGAGGGACGTATTCTCCTCGGTCACAGCGGAGTACGACGACGTGATGTCCGAGTGGAGCGAGAACTTGGTCACCGAGTTAGAGCTTGAAGGCCGTCTCCAGAAGCTGGTTCCCAGACTGCAGTCCTACCTCCTGGAGGCCAGATCCATGTGCATGGAGTCCTGGGCTCGCTTCCACCCTGTGCATATGCTGGCCGGCTGCCTCGTTCTCTGCCTGTGCTGCCTCGTATGTTACCTGGTGGCAGAGACCGGCACGGCCTTCAGTTTCTCGTACAAGTATCTGCTGGCGTTCCCTGTAATGTGGTCTCTGGGTACAGCCGCTTTGCTCGGGGTATGCGCATGGGCCTCGGTGGTTGAATTGGATCCTGTCTCTTTATGCGGTTTGGTCTCATTCGCCTCTCAGCTGAGCTTCTTCTACTATTTCAGGAAGCAGAGATTTGCGAAAGCCAAGCCACGTTCACCGGCCGCTTTTCCTCTGCTTTCCGTCACTTGCGTAATTCTTTTCTTTCGCTGTTGCTCTCTGTTTTCAGACAGCTTTGTAGTGGCCGAGGGGCAGGTGGCTCCCTTCCTTTTGACTTCGTTACTAACCGTGACAGTAGTCACAGTTCACTGGGATGGCAGATTAACTCTACCCACCTTCACCCCGTTTGGGAGCGAGTCTCTGAAACCTTCCCTCAGCCCCAACTACAAGAAGGACGGTCCGCGTCTCTTGGGGCTGCTGGCGGCCTTGACGTTCTGCGTCCGCCTCTCAGGGATCTTTCATAACTGCCGCGAGGAAACCCCGGACTGCCAGCCCTCCCCGTTTTTGGCACCGCTATCCAGCGTACAGGACCCCCAGGCGAAGAATCTCTCTTACCTGGTATGTGTGCTTTGCCTGGGCGCCATCGTCTATCTGGTTAGAAAGTGGATGCAGCATTACGGAAACCTCAACAGCCCCTCGCCGCTCGTGCTGTATGTACGTTGGGGTCTTCCTTTGGTGGCTTTGGCCATCTCTTGCTATTGGGCTCTGGGCTCGGGGGCCGAGGACAGTTTTGCCAGGCTGCGTGAGCTCACCCAGCTGGCCCTCGTGGCCTTTCCTAGAGCCATATACTGCTTGGCAGGGCTGGGTCTCCTGCTCGTATTATGCAGCCCCGTGACGGTGTTCATGAAGAGGAGCCGGGACTATGAGGCCGATAACACGGTAACTACCTACCGAGGGGCACCGGCCTCGCAGGCCGAGTTACTGCACGTTATCCCTCAGATTTACAGGAAGATGCAGCGAACGCTGAAGAGCCGCTTACAGCGGGAGCCAGAAGAGGAAGGGAAGAAGCCGGCAGCCGTGGAGGCCTACGGTCTGGGCAGCGTCTATTCGGCCGCCATGCTGGTCACGCTCACTTTGCTCTCTCTCGTCCTTCTCTTGCTTCACAGTGAGAGACTCGCTCCCTCCTTTCTTCTTCTGCTTGTTGAAGCCGGAATTATTCTGCACATACACGGCCACGTCTGCAACCTCCGCTCTGCACCCAACATGGACGGTGAGCTACGTGCTGCATATATATAATATATATA
>VKOC01000443.1:2945-15866 GCA_009364415.1 Spea multiplicata
GGCCAAAGAGACTGCTCCCCTCAACTCAGTCAGAGGAGGCCAAAGAGACTGCTGCAGAGGGCGCCAATTTCTTACATGTTTGGCCTGAGGTGTTTTGGGGGCCTTTACATTCCCCTTATATTCACCCCACCTGGGGCAGGAGAGAGCCAGGACTGATTCTAAAGGACAGACATTCCCAGCCATCCAACAGAGCTGCCCCCCGAGAGGTAAGTCCCCTAATTTACCTGCCCCGATAGGGGGTATTAACCTGTCACACACTCTGTGTGTGTGTGTGTGGGGGGTATTAATCTGTTACACTTACTGTGTGTGTGGGGTATTAACCTGTTACACCCACTGTGTGTGTGTGTTGTGGGGGGTATTAACGCTGTTACACTCACTGTGTGTGTGTGTGGGGGTATTAAACCTGTCACACTCACTGTGTGTGTGTGTGGGGGGTATAACCCTGTCACACTCACTGTGGTGTGGTGTGTGTGGGGGTAATTAACTCTGTCACACTTTACTGTGTGTGTGTGTGGGGTATAACCTGTCACACTCACATGTGTGTGTGTGTGGGGGGGGGTATTAATCTGTTACAGCTTACTGGTGTGTGTGGGCGTAATTAACCTGTTACACCCACTGTGCTGTGTGTGGTGGGGGGGGTATTAACCTGTTACAACTCAACTGTGTGTGTGTGTAGGGGGGTAATTAACCTGTCACACTCACATGTGTGTGTGTGTGGGGGTATGTAACCTGTCAACACTCACGTGTGTGTGTGTGGCGGGTATTTAACCTGTCACACTTACTGTGTGTGTGTGTGGGGGTATTAACCTGTCACACTCACATGTGTGTGTGTGTGGGGGGGAACTTAACCTGTTTACTACCCACTGTGGTGTGTGGGGGGTATTAACCTGTCACACTTAACTGTGTGTGTGTGGGGGGGGGTATTAACCATGTAACACTCACGTTGTGTGGGGGGGTATTGAACCTGTTTTAATATTCACCCACTGTTGTGTGGGGGGGGTATTAAGCGCTGTTACAAAACACCCACTGTGTGTGGGGGGGTATTAACCTGTTACACTCACTGTGTGGGGGGGGGTATTAACCTGTTACACTCACTGTGTGAGTGATCGCTGCTTATTCTAGCCAATGACGAGTTGTCTAACAACCCAGCACAATCTTTCTATGTTTGGCACACAAAGGGTTTATCACCTTTTGCCCCGCGGTGCGGTTGTTATGCCTTTTGTAGAAGTACTCAAAGCCTTTATTAACTCTCTGTCTTCCCGAGGGGTGGGTAATGCACCGAAGGGTCAGTCTGGGGAGGTGGTACGGGACAGGGTGGGATCGGTTCACATATCGCAGAAAGGAGTGCGTTTTGTGTATTTCAGGCGTTCCGCGATTATTCTAGATTCACCGCTCTAGATTCACCGCTCTAGATTCACCGCTCTAGATTCACCGCTGTAGATTCACGCTGTGGATACAAAGCTCTTTATTGTCACAGTTAGCCCTGCGTAGTAAAAGCTCTGTGCGTTTAAAGCTTGTCCAGCGCGGCACGCGGCGTTGTGTCTGTAAACGGAAAAATATTGATGCTGTGCCTTTTAAGACGCTTCCACCTCCCGGAGGAGAGGGGCATTGATGGGTACCGGCGCCCTGCGGGTACCACACTTCTGCCCCGGGGTAACTTGCTGATATATTGTACTGATGTACCCTCCCGAGCAGCCGCTACCCGCGGGCCCCTCTCCAATCAGGAGCAGTGGAAATTAAGGGGCAAAAAGCTGAAACGGCTGGAAACGTGGAATTTAATGCTTTTTAAGAAGCCGCAGTCCTGGGGATTCGCCGCCGGCACCGACAAGGTCCCCGTTATTTAACCCCTTGTCTCCCGTCTTTATGTCCATGGTATCTGTGGACAGCACGTGTTACATATCGGGCTCGGCATCCATGCAGGTTTCCCATGGATTCCGGGGCATCCGGGGCAGAGAGATCAGAACGAGGGCAATTCCGCAGATAAATAGCAGCACGAAGGCGGAACAGGCGCAGGCGAACGACCACGAGTAGTAATACTCAATCCACACCGTGTCCTTGCTGTCGATCATCCGGTGCACAGACTGTCTGATGACCTCTGCGGAGATTATCATGCAGAGACCTGGGGATAAATCAGAGTGTTACCCTGCATGAGCACAGGTGGATCTGCCAGTGCTTTACTTAAATCTCACAAGTGTCCCTGTTTAGTTTGCCAAGTCCCTCTCTGCTCCCCTAACTCCTGATGCCCCCGAAGTTAACGGGCTGCGAGGACTGGCACGCTACAAATCTTTACCCCTAGTTTGTGGGGATACCTTCTGATTAACCCCAGCCCCCCCCCAGGTATCTGTCAGGATCTCCCTGCACTGTAAGGGGTCAGACTGTAATGACTTTATCCGTAAGGTCAGGAGTATGGCCTCACCTGCAAACACGTAGAAGAGGCCGGCTGGTTTGAGCAGGTAGTCCAGCTTCTGCTTGAAGGACAGCAGGGTGCACACCGTCCCCATCGTCATGAAGCCAACTCCGATAATGGCGATGGCGGCCGCCGAGATGCTGTATTCTGTGAGACACGAGGCATGAGATGCTTCAGAAGACTTCCCGAAGCTGAGAGAAAGGATTCCCACCTGCTTGGCCCACGGCCACCAGCCAGACAATCGCCGTACAGTGACCTCTACTACTGGACCAGTATCGGCCATAAGAGCCAGGAACCTTATTCCTCCCCAAACCTTCACAACCAAGAGTGAAACCGGAACCATTCGCGCATGTCACGGCTGAAGGAATGTGAGGGAGACACGGAGTGTTGTACCAACAGTACCCCATCCGCCGGCAACCGACGAGCCGATTATCCCCCCTATACCCTCACGTTCTTACGTCATCTATAAGATTCGAGGACCGCACCTTTCTGAGTGGTCACCTCGAAGATCTCGGCGTTCTCTCCGGAGGTGAAGTGTTTGAAGTAGGAGCAGCTGACATCTAGGGAGAGAGAGCAGGACAGGATTAGCGCCCGAGCTGCGGAGCCGCTCCTCCCCTCGTGGTATTTAGATATAATTTATATATTGCCAAATCTACAAATATCCTGTAAACGTGCAGAAAACATTCATTTTAACGTGGTCCCTATAGCTACCTCCTTCACTGGTTACCTGTTCCGTGTGTCTACTAAGCTCTTACCCCCCAGACTGTAAACTAAGTGGAACGTAAGAACTATGGGAATTATGTACTTTGAGGACAACGCAGATTATGGCTCTTGATAGGGAGGAAGGTATTTGTGGCGCACCCAATAAAAGTGTATTTATACCATGGTAGCAGGTGGGAGGGCCCATATCTGACACGCCATTGGCTGCAGAGATGTGTTTAATGTCTGGGGTGACTTCAGTTACACGTGTGGCTCCCGCTGACATGTGAATGTGTGATGAGGGTCCAGTGAACATCACGGAGCGTAATGCTTGTGACACAGGTTCCTGGCGCCGACACACATGTCACTGTCCGTCGATACGCGACCTGCGCATGTAAAAACAGGACAGCTGGACTTTACGACCGTCCAAACCCAGACACGCAGCCCATGGAAGGCTTCCGCACCGGACACGTTTGTCTCTTGTGTCCTATTAATATCTGCTGACAACGTCTCTGGTTGGGAGACGAGTAACATCCGCCCCGCAGATCCTCCAGTAACACGGAGCACCCGCCACGGGGCCCACGTCTGTAGCTTCAGCTGCTGGCCGGAGGAGGACCTTGAGGCCACGGAACCGGCAACTTGGTCGAATGTAGTGCCAGGGGTGGGAAAAACCGGTGAATATTAGCAAACGAGAGAAAAGTCCACTCCGTGCTGATGAATACACGATATATCCCAGCCACGCGTGTAAAGCCGGGGTCACCGCAGCTGCTGCGGGGTCAGCAGAAATTGCGACGCGAGCCGGCAGGTGCCGTGGGCAAGAAGGGTCCTGCGTGGGCTCAGTCGCTCCCCACCCAGATCTACTTCAAGGAGTCATTCAGCATCTTCAGACGGGACGCAGATCGGGTTACACCGAGTGGGCTCAGGGAGCCGGGTTTGGAGCAAACAGATGACTCAGACATCAGCATTCAGAATAACGATGAGGTTATGATGTCATAGAATATAACATGAAATATCAGGGCTTTTCATTATCCCACTTGACTGTAAGCTCTTGGGACAGGGCCTCCCATTATACCGGTAGAATGTAAGCTCCTGGGGACAGGGTCACCTAATTTTACTAAAGAAGAAATTCCTCCAATATGCAATAAAACTGGGTGCTGATTGCCATCCTTATAGAGTCTCCATAACATGTCGTGTGGCCGGAGCTCCCGTGGCGCAGGCTCTCCCGTGACGCTGTTATCGGAGCTGTCAGCCGGTTAATGGGTTTGTGAAGCTCTGACTTTGCCGCGTTCTCACCGAACGATTCGTCGCTCAACACGTTGTGGGAAACCGAACATTCAGTGCGGCTTAATGCCCCCCCTTTCCTTCCGTGGCTGGAACCTTATCTGGCGGAGTTGATTTACTTCCGGATAATGCCCCCCTGTGACGGGCAGCACCCCCGATATTAACTCCTTTTGACCTAGCTGAGCTGCCTGGGTTCCCTGAATAGTTTGCAGATGAAAAAATTCTGCGCCCCCCATAACCAAAAACGTCTGAGAAGCTAATGGGCAAAACACTCATCGGTGTTTACATCGATGTTTTATAAACCCGGGCAGCGATCGGACGATGGTGGGGAGGAAATCCGCGTCCCTGTGACCGATTGTGCGCAGATATCCCTGAGGAGCGTTTATCACCGTAACACACAGGCCTCCGCGCATGTTCCTAGACCTCTCTAAATCATAGATCCCGATATGAAAACCGCTTTCGCTGGCGTCTGAGGATCAGCCGACCGCGCAGTATTTACCAAAAATATGGAACACACTGACAGCCCCCTTCTTTATAAGCTAATTTTCAGGAAAAATAGACATTTGTCTAATTAAATGTAATGTTTGAGATATATAGTAAATATTTGACTGAGGTGGAAAGCGTCGCACTCCTTCCCGTAACGCACCCCGCAAGGAGCTATGCTGGCGATCACTGTAACGCGCTTCGACTCCATTTGGGCCCGGCGCATGCGCTTTGCGGTCACCTACCTCCAGGAAGACTTACAGGTCCGCACCCCTGGGTTTCAGAGTCTGTTTCCTCCATTAATATCTTCTTGGTACACAGCCTCCACAGCCCGAAATGTGCCACCTCGCACGGCTGGCTGTAATCGTCCACTTTGGGGTTCAGCACGGCCCAGTGATCGCTCATCACAGCGGCCAGCATCAGCGCCACCCCGACCAGGACGATGCAGGAGGTGACCCTGATCTTAATGGCTTTGACTTCCATCATGGCTGCAGTGGGTCAGTGGCCCAGGACTGCTCGGCTCGCTGTCTGTTGCATGTACGAGGCTCCAGGCTGAGACTGCTGGAGGGGACGGCACAGGAGCAGCTGTCGGGATCCGTCAGCCTTGGGGGATACTATAAATGCCAGGAATGGCCTGAGTGCCGGCCATGCGCCGCCTTGGATCGCAGCAGCCTGTTTTTATGTTTTGGGTGGTGAGAGGAGTAATTGGATTCTAAGCATACGGCCCAATCTGTTTACTTAAGGAACTCTTAAGGAGTTTTTTGGGGATTTAAAATGTTTTAGTGGACTTGGAAGAGCACAAACTGCAAAAAATAAACTGCAGCTGGAGACCAATCACAAATATATCCGCTTACCCTGTATTACCGCCGCAATAATAACGCGTATTACTAATAATGCGTATTACCGCCGCAATAATAACGCGTATTACTAATAATGCGTATTACCGCCCCCTATAATAATGTATATTCCCTCTGCAATGGAGCGCCTTCTGAATGTATTACCACAGCAATAACGCGGAGTGCCGTCTGGATCTATTACCGCCGCAATAATAATGCAGAGGGGAATGGCTTCCTCAATGTCTGGAATTGCCCCGTTGCCTTGGATTTGTGGGGATGTCGGCATGTACTGATATCGCATGGTTTGCAGTTGAAAAGTTCAAATAATCCCCCTCATGTCTGTCGTTGAAAACTGAATGAACCCCCTTGGCATTGGGGTGGTTTGTAGAGACAGAACCCTGTGGGGTAACAGTTATCACTAGAAATGGCCCCCAGCCTAAGGGCCACAGGTCAGACAGGAGCTGTGTGTTCATCGCCCCCCCCATGATAATTACCCCTTGAAGCCGTCACTCTGTGTTCGTCCTCGAGGAATGTTAATTGCTTCTTGTCTGTAGTAAGAGGCGGCATTCCACCGACGTATCCGTTACGCAGGACGGGCCCCGTGTCACTCCCCCCATGATGCCCAGGATTCCCGGTGCTGAGAGCGGCACCGGGGTCTGTAGTTTTAGCTGAATCCACTAACTTTGTGAATTCCGTTTTGTATAATTTCATGGTTTGTCCTCCCCGGGCAGCCTGAGATGGGACGTCCCCTCTGCTTCGGCTGGGAACTTGGTTCTTTCAAAGCCGCTTGTTCTCCAGCGATTGTCCACGACGTGTGAATGGAATCTGTATCTGGTAATGACCACAAAACGTGACCGTAAAACCGCCTGGGAATCACTGAGTGGCTGCCTGGGAGCGGTCCCTAGAATCGGCTTCTCTGCGGTTATTTTGCCGTAGCGCGTTGACTCGGTTCTGAACCATTTTTAGGGGGTTCCTGTAGATAAGTGAGGTTCTAGATTCTCCGTGCCCGATGTTCCCCGCCGTAACCTCTGCCGTGGTGTGAAGGGACGTCGTGTCACCTCCGTGGGGTTACGTCTTCCGTGGCCGGAGTTAATGTGAGGATGTGATGTGTGAAACCAGAACTGAGATCTAGGGCATCGCTGAAGACGTTCTGCACGGCTGAACTCCCATCACGATAATTCAGAGCGAAAGTCTCAGGAATAGAAGAAAAATCTGCTTGCAGAAGTTTCCCGGAGCGGACGGAAGCCACGGAGGATTATTATCCGGATAAAATGTGTTAAAACCCCTCGCATTAACACCTGCGGTCTGGACGAAGCAAATTATCCGCAGATCCAAACCTTTTATCTCCATCAGAAGAGGTCTGAGCCTCCGCCGTGCCACAGACGGGAGGCCGTGGGCCACAAAAAGCTCATGGTAGTCCCAGGGTGCAATGACTTGCTCCTTGGGCACGTTTCGGGACAATTTACACCAAGAAAGGGTGGACCTGACGGCCGTGGGGGCTGCCTGCGCGCCCGTCTCTGATAAACAAACACTGGCTGAGAATCGATAAATAAGGCTTTATTGTACATGCTGTGGCGGGGGTACACGGAGGGTAGGCACTGGGGGCGGGCTGTGGCGGGGGGTACACCGGAGGTAGGCCCACTGGGGGCGGGGGTACAACGGAGGTGGGCACTGGGGCCGGGGGTAAACAACGGAGGGTAGCACTGGGGCGGGGGTACACGGAGGGGTAGGTACTGGGGGCGGGGGTACACGGAGGGTAGGTACTGGGGTCTCTCTCTTCGGGTTGTGATGGGACGCGGAGCGGCTCCGCTGATACCGGCAATTTCCTGGAGCCGAAATGAAACCCTCTCGGACGCGATGCTCCAAGCTGGCCCTAGCTGGTCATCGTCTGGCTTAATCGAGGGCCAAGGACGCGTTATGCTTGATTTTAAATGCGTGGCCCTCGTTTGGGGTTATGCACAGAGAACGAGTTGCCTTCTAGTCTAAATTATTCCTTCGCGAATGGATGAGCAGCCACTCTTTTTAGGCACAAAATGAAATCCGGCGCGTCTATAAATATACATTTCTGGTGACTTCTGTTTCTCCCAAACTTCAGCGACGCTCGAGGTCTCAAAAGCACCCAGGAGAGAGGTCCAGAGATACAGAGAGGATTTATACAACCGGCCCGTAAATGGAAGTTAAACTCCATATGAATGGAGGATAGGGGTCGATTCACTGAATGGTGGTAGACCAAGTCGAATAGGAAAGAGATTTTACTGGAAGAAGGGCTTGGTCCCCGTCCAGAGAGAAGACATTGTGCCAACATCCGGGCGAGCTCCGCGAGGGCCACACAAACTCTGTGCCAGCGCCTGAGCTCCCAACCTCGGCCCAGATTGACAAATGCCCCAATTGGGTTTCAATCTTTCCTTTATCTGCCCCAGGTCAGCAATCGGGGCCGTGGGGCATCTGTCTGGTGTGCTAATGCATGCGGTCACATGGTATCGGAAATACCCTGGCCTCCCTGGGCCAATAGAGAGATACCCAGGGCTAATTTAAGCCTTATCTTGGCCCTGAAGATTTAAGTTATATCCCTGGATCTACCCGCTGTCTCGGCTCACACATTGTTACCCCGCCTGCGCACGTTTTTCCTGCCCCTGCAAGGCAATGACTGTTATCTGATGAACAAATCGCAAATTGGTCGCATTGAGTTTGGACGACATAGACTGACGGAGGCGGGGGGTGTATCGGGGGTGTTTAGGTTGGGTAAAGTGTGGCCCCACCGCATACCCGTGGTGTTCTGGCCTCCCTCTGCTGAATGGGGCCGTGTTTTTGAAACCTTGGCCACGGTCTCCTGGGAGGCAGTTTATGTCTGCAGAATCCTGAGCTGCACAGAGGGCAGCCATGCGCAGAACCGTTTCGTGTGGCTGTCCTGCTACGGACTTGGACTGTCCATCAGGTGAGAGTCTGGCCATAGAACGTAACTTTAATAGCCCCACACAGATTTACCCCGGCTAGGTGTGTTACACTGCTAACGGGTTCCCAGGAGCCCCAGGAGCCTCTATTACAGCCATACGGTCTCTGCTGGAACCGCCTCTATCTATATGACAATGTAAAACATCCAATGGGAGGTACGCAGAGATCGGATTCCGCCTCCCATTGGCTGCCGCCTTCTGTCTCTCTCATTCCCGCGCTCCGCCATCACGGCGTCCGAGACAAACGAGTCGAGATTCTCTTGACTGTAAATATTTAAAAACCATTCTGTGAGTACAAATAAAGAGGATATAAACACGGCTGCGGGTAATGCGATGGAAACAGACGCTTCGCGCAGGCCCAAAACGCGTTCACAACATTTTCTCCAACAGAAGGGACACAATGTGCATTGCGTATAAATAAATCCACTTTCATGTGGATTAAAACCTCGTTGTTTTATACTTCTGGGAAGTCAATGTTTCTCTTTTCTTTATCGTTAGACTTTCTAGTCCCATGACCGGCCCCCCAATTCACGTCATCGCAATAAGCATTACACCAGAGGAATGGTCTGGCCGTGGAAGCGAAAAGGATTGTAGAAATCACAGTGTTATGTAAAGGGCAATCTCAGGGTCTGGGCACAGATTGTGGCCCCTGTAATCTTCTTCTAGGGCCCCCCCAGTGCCTACCGTGAGCCTTTGTCTGATTTTACCACTCGGAGGAGTAACAGAATTTGCTTTGAACAGTCAGATCAGCAAATAGCAGGCATCATATGATGGGGTAATTGGGCAAATACAGTGTGTAAGCAATACGTTAGGCACCCAACTACCCCTATTTACCCCGTAACATAAAAGAAAGTCCACCTCTGGCTGAATGTTATATCCTGCGTGGAAGCGGAGCGGCTCTCTGCTCAGGAGACATCCACAGCTTAACACAAATTGCTTTAAATGAATAAAAACCGTGAGCGGCCGAGGTCGGCCCCCCACAGTGCATTTTACACCGGCTTCCCCTCACTGCTACAAGAACCCACAGAGTCTACGTCTGCCGGTCCTGCTCACACGATGCCGCAAGAAATACTTTTGAGCGGTCGGTTATCCTGAGAATCCCGGGGTTATGGGGTAGTTACGGAGAAATTCTACCCTAAGAGTGGTTTATATTTCAATTTAAAAACAAAAAAAACGTTTCCGCCAAAAACACCATATCTGCAAAACACGCCCTGATGTTCTGTTACAGAATAATGCTAGCAGATCATGTATGTAATGTCACGTGTCATGCCGTGTTCACAGGGTCCCCACTGCCTGCGCCCCCACGAGAATCAATCTCATTGCTAATCACAGGAATGTTGGGAGTTATGTCTGCACTATGCGGTTTGTCATTTATTGCTAAGTGGTGGTTCCTTATAAGAAGTAGCCCTTCTGATTCACATTTAATAAGTCCCCATCCATCAGGGAGGGGGTATTGGATGCACAGAGTGGCCTTTCGGGAGAGGTGGTACAGTCCCAAACACTAGGTTTGTTTTAATAATGCCTGGGATAGGCTGTCCTGAGTAGGAAATGAATTTCCAGGTTTGTGTTTTTTGGTGGCGGGCAGGTCACTGTCTCCAAATATCTCCTAACCCCCAGTAACGCCAGGCACAGAAACCCTTCATACTGGGGCAGGTTGGTCCTAAGGGTAAAAAAAGGATTTGGCTTCACAAAATCCACATGGCTTATTTGGCAACGCATTTGGGTGATTGTTGACACATGGCACGTATTTATAATCAAAATAGGGAACAGTCGGACACAGACTTCGGGTATCGGGGTGGGTTTGATCCCTTCCACCAGTGCCGGATCCTTCTCCGCTCCGTACATACTCTTACATTGTCACCATTACTCTGTAGACTCTACTAGTACTGGCCGGGTCGTGCCCTGGTGTACACTTGGTGACTATTGGGGCACTTAAGGGATAATAACCACCAATGAAAGTCGCCGTCCTCCCCGTACAGCCGGTTACACCGGGGTTGTCCTCCGATTGACCGCGCTGAGGTGGAGTCCTTCCTTCAGCTCTTTCTGGAAGCAGTTGTGAACCTGCAGGAAACTGGCCTCGTGCTCGGGATTGAAACTGGCGGCTGTGGTGATTTTCAGGGGTTCCCTAGAAAGCGTGTACATGGAGATCTCGCCCATGGGGATGGCGCGGATCCTGGCGGGGGACACTTCCCGGGATGGGGAAGGCTCTGTCGAGTGGGAGCTGGATCTGGATCTTCTCCTCCGATACCGGTAACTCGGCATCCTGGCGTAGGGGGACGACGAGGAGGTTTTAATAAACTCCCTCCTGGATTTAAACCTCAGTAATTTGTTCCTTTCGATGTAAATATTCACGGCCAGGACCCCTATAGTTTCTGCCACGATGAAGGATAACGCCCCGAAATAAAAGGACCAGCCGTAGTTGTACTGATTTTTCTTATCCTCGTCCTTCTTGTCGCTGGGGTCGCCGGCGTTGCTGGAGATGTACACGATGATCCCAATGATATTGCTGAGCCCTGAAAGTTAGAATAGACTCATTACCGGCTCTGGGCAAGATTTCTCAGTAGGACTTGGATCTATGGAGTGTGGGCGTGGTTAAATATTTAAGCCACTCCCACAAAGTCTTAAATATTTATAGCAAGAAGAATAAATGGCGATTTTATAACTCGGATCTAGCCACCCAGTTCGAGCTGCACCGAACTGGACCCGGTTGAACGCATTTAATACAGATGGAAGTGAAGTGGCGGAACGAGGGGGTGTTTTGGGGGGGGGGGCAGGTATTTTTGGTGCTGATACACTTGTGTGTGGCGTTAGGAAATCCCCCAATGCACTCACCGGCTGCCACGAACAGTATGCCCGCGCTGAGGATGATGTTATTCCGCTTGCTGTAGATGCGCCCGGCGCCCACGCACAGCCCTCCCAGTAACAGCAGGACGGTGCTCAGGATGGGGAAGACGCTGGAAGCCCGAACGATCCCTGAAACGAGACAAGGTCACAGGCGTCAGCAGTCTGCCCCTGAACCCGGAGCCCCGTCTCAGACTCCTCAGAATAATCTGACGACAAATAGAAATGTTCTTGTGCTGTTACATCGATTTACTCCAGCGCTGAAAAACAGTGATATCTCTTTTTTTTAAAGTTTATTCAGATTTTGTATTTTCCAGGCAGGGTATCTCATGCAAATCCGAATTCTGCTGTCAGTCGCTTCCTGTTCTCTCCCCATGATAATAATTACCTAAAGTAACTAAGTGTTTTACAACATGGAATCCCTGTAATGCATTTTGTTGGCATGTCTTATGGCGCGGAGCAGAACGCGTCATGACAACTAATAACCGGATTGCACAGCGCAGACGCTCTGCCGGTTAATTGGCTGATCACTCCGGGTCGGATATGGGAGTGATTGACATCTGTACCCGGTTCTGTTCAGCCTTGAAGTCACTTGAGGCTAACAATGCTCACATATCACTGATTATCAACCTCAATCCATCACATGCAAGGCCCACGAGGGCCCAAGGCTGCCTGGCGCTGAGTCTATAAGGGGACCTCGTGAACCTTTCAGGATAGTAGCTACCAGTTGGCTCGGAGTTAAAGTGAGTTCCTTCTCCGCCCAGCAAGTATTGGCGAGCGCTTTCGTGTGATTAAACCGATCGGTCCTCGGGCCGGGCTGTCGGCAGGGTCTGCCAGGTTTCGTTGCCGGTTATCACCCGGCATACAGAGCTCCCGCTGCAGCCAGGGATTCTGGGTAACAACCCCCCGTAGCTTATAATCACATGGCATACAGAGCCCCCGATGTAGCCGGGGATTCTGGGTAATAACCCCCTGTACCCTCATTCCACTTACGTAAGAGATATTCGGAGCTGTCATGGTCATAGTCATTATCTTCTGGAAAATGATTAATTCTGAAACAATTTCCTTTGTAAAGCCCTAAAGAAAGAGAGAATAAAATAAATGTGAATGCGTGAATTACAGAATATATGATAATGAGGTGTAACGCGTGTATTACAGAATATATGACATAGAGGTGTAACGCGTGTATTACAGAATATATGATATAGAGGCGTAACACGCGTATCACAGAATATATGATAGAGGCGTAATGCGCGTATCCCAGAATATATAATATAGAGGTGTAATGCGCGTATCACAGAATATATGATAGAGGCATAACGCGCGTATCACAGAATATATGATATAGAGGCGTAACGCGTGTATCACAGAATATACGATATAGAGGTGTAATGCGCGTATCACAGAATATATGATATAGAGG
>VKOC01000445.1:6171-40376 GCA_009364415.1 Spea multiplicata
ACAAAACATCAATAGGCAGTTAATATCTGTCTGTGATTGTTTTATCTGCTTGTCTATCATAATAAATTAATCTTTGAGAGCCAGGCATGCCATGTAACGTATCAGAGATTGTCTGTGCATTTCCATTTCAAAGGGGGTATTACATCCATTGTCCCAATTTCCCTGTGATTCCTTCTTCAATGTCTTCCTATGGGTTGATTCTAATAATAGATCAGGGGGTGTTGTCTCTGTCATGGCGCCTGGTGCTCTTTGAATAAGAGGCATCATGTAAGAAGATGATTTTAAACACAAGTATTATTAACAATAGTACTGCATGGATTAGAACATTGTATCAAACAAAGAGATCATAACAGTCCATTCTAAGTAAACAATGTGTTTCATTCTTACACTTAAAATTTGGTAAGCTCAATTGAAATATCAGTCCATCCTTCAATATGTGAGTTCATATAAGCTTGTTTATCACTCTGGAAAACCCAGGGTTAACATGCAGACAATTGCAGACAACAGAGGTGGCTGACAAGTAGATTCCCCTAATCGATCATTGGGCTTGTAAATAAGGAAAGCAAATCCTCCAGATCTCATCAGATACAATCTCTACTGCCCCAGTAAGAGTAATGATGTAGCTGGGTCTGCCAGTGTGTGCAGCACATCTGCCCAAACATGTTACCCCTTTCATACAGACAAAGAGGGCAGTCTGTTCTTCTGATCTAAGGGAAGAGGAGATTACTGTAGGGCATGGCAGGCAGGAGACACAACAGTTACAGAAAGCACAACACCTCCCTGTCCTCAGACACAGGCAAAAACTATCACTTTCCTATCTGTCACCCCTAATAACCCACCCACCCCTCACTGGGGTGACAGCACCTAGGCGCTGTGACTTGCCCCATCCTGCGCTGTCCACCAATACTCATTGACTATAACAAAGGACAGGGACGTGGTGCTGAAATCCCACTGCTTACCCCATCTGCCTCTTACCGTGATGTGAGGGATGCTCTTCTTCCCTTGGTAAGACATGATTATTCTTGCACCAACAAAGAAATCAGGAGTAAAAAATAGAAATAAAGGGAAATTGTCTTTTTTTAGTACAGAAATAAAGGGTTATTAAAAAATATCTGCCACCTATTCGGCTGCAGTGAAGCAGGGAAGAGCCTCCCCTAGAGATTGCTTAGAGCTCCTCCTAGAGGTAACAGCGCGTCATTACAGCACCGAGCATGCCTTCACCAGCCTATGCTCAGCCCAGGAACTCATCACCATGCATCATGCCACAAACAGGCAGCCCATGTGAACATGCAGGAGAAATGGGCAGGATCCTCCTCTCTGATACCCAAAGACCCCATTAGGAGATGTGAATGGCCATATCTGACTACTAGGACAATAGCAAAGTACTGGGAGTGATATTCATACACAGCTGATCAGTGCAGAGCCATAGGGAAGCATGTGTTTTCTATGTAGGTCATGGGTATTTTATTGTTTCCTTTCTCTTTCACCCCTCCTCCACTCCTGTCTTAGAGGTTTAGCAGCACATCCCTTAGTTATAGCCTGGCCTTCAATAGGGGCTTATCAAAACTCCTCATTGTGAAGGCATTTGAAAACAAGGTCACAGCTAATACGGTAAAATGAAATAAATAAAAAACACAAAATTTAGATACCATCAGCTATCAGACTACCACTAAACGGCTAAATTTCCAGTGCTATAAAAAAACAATTACACCACAATAATAAATATTACTTATTACTATAAACCCGCTGTGTGTATGCAGACATTTGTAAAATGTTTTAATATATTTAACAGGAACTGTGTATAATGTATAAAACAATACCTGCATAACTGTTTAAAATGTATAAATAAATACATAACTGTTTGAAATGTATAAAACAATAAATACATATCTGTGTAAAATGTAAAAAAGCATTACACATAACTGTGTAAAATGTATCTATCTACCAATAGTATAAATGGTTCCTGGAATTATTCAGTGCTCCTATATCTAAAATATATCTATTTGCCTCACAAGATATGTGTATTTTAATTCTTAAAAGATTAAATATGGCACATTCTAAAAATAGCACATTGTTTTTAAGATAAGAAAGTTGATTAAGTAAAGGATATTGTGAGCTCAACAAGAAACAAAACCTAAGTTGATTCCATGTGCAGCCAAGTTGCATATAATATAGAAAAATTTTTAGTTATGATTAAACCTAAACCTAATTATAAGATCACATAGCACGCGGCCAGGTATATCCAGCGGGTGGCCACACACTACACCACACTGCATGGCGCTGGTGGCCCAAATGGCAAGTCCATGCCTCATTTTAACATTATTATTCTTCTTAATCGTCTTAATCCATATTGTTGTTAAGGTTATAGAATCGGTTTAATGTTGTTGGTAATTTTGTTGTTACAGAATCTCCTGGTGCACTATAAATGAAATGTAATGTTGTGTAATAATGTTGCTTTCACTATGTGAGTAACGCAGAAGATACCGACAGTTTTTTTGCTTCTACGTCAACATTTAGTAAACACTGGGATTATCTATAAATACAGTTTGAAAAGTGCTCCTAATACCGTAGCAACCAATGGTATGTTCCTGATGAGTTCACCATTCCACTGGTTGCTATAGTGATAATAGTACTTTTCAAACATTGCGGCAAAATCACCCTTCTATGTATAACTTACATACTATAAAATGTCAATGTCCACATTAAGCCACAAGGCTTAAAGTGTGCGGACATATATTAGTTAAATATTACAGTTTTCATTAGAATGAATACATGACCGAAAGTACGTAGACAACTGACCATCACACTTATATGAGCTTGTTGGAAAAGCCACGGATATTAAAATGTACCCCCCTTATTGCTGTAACATCTATTCTCTGGGAAGGCCTTCCACAAATATTTGGGGTGTTTCTGTGGGAATTTTGCCCATTAATCCAGTAGAGCATTTGTGAGGTCAGGCACTGATGTTGGACAAGAAGGCCTGGCTCGCAATTTCCGTTCCAGTTCATCCCAAAGGTGTTGAGGTCAGGGCTCTGTGGGGCCGGTCAAGTTCTTTCACACCAAACTCATCAGACCATGTTTTTACGGAGCTTGCATTGTGCGCTGAGGAGCAGTCATGCTGGAATAGAAAAGAGTCTTCCTTAAACTCTTCCCACAAAGTTAAAAGCATAGCATTGTCCAAAATGTTTTTGTATGCAGTAGCATTAACATTCGATGGAGCTAAGGGCCTGAAAAAACAGCACCGGGCCACTATCCCTCTTTCACAGTAGGTATGAGATTTGTCCATCAGTGGTGGGGCAGTAGCAGTGTGCTTTCTCCACTCCAGCTGGCGCTTGGCATTGCACATTGTGATCTTTGGCTTGAGTGCAGATGATCATCCATGGAAACCCATTTCATGAAGCCCCTGACACAGAGTGCTATAGAGGACCGGCAATGTTTATTAACTTTAGCACTCAGCAGCCCTGCTCTGTGAGTGTTCGTGGCCGAGTTGTTGCTACTCCTAGATGCCCACACTTCAAAGTGGCCCAGGGCAGGCTTGTGGCCCAGGGCAGGTTTGTGTCCAACGCATTTCACTGTTTGTCTATGGAGATGGCTGCCTATGTGCTTCACTGTTAGTAATAACTGATTGAAATATCTTTTGCTCATATAGTGTACATACAATTTGCCTATTACTAAATCATATCGTTCAGGTTTGTCTGTTACCGAAAGACTGATTGAGGAAGCATTAGTAGGTAAACTCCCAGCAGATGCTTCGTAGCGCTCCCATAAATAATACATGAATAAAGCAGCCAATCACATGTATGCTTGCAAAAAATCAGTGTTTAAAAAGCATAGTGTGCTGTGAAAAAGTATTTGCCTCATCCCAATTTCTTCTTTTGTTTTTGCTTATTTGTCACATTTACATATTTTGGATCATCCGACTAATTTTAATATATGGGACAAAGACAACGTGAGTCAACATAAAATGCAGCTTTTAAATTCTTATTTCATTTATTGAAGGTAAAGAGTTAATCAAACGTTTGCAATCACCCTGAGTCTTTTACATCGCTGTGGAGGAATTTTGACCGACTCTTCTTGGCAGAATGGTTTTCATTCAGCCACATTGGGGGGTTTTTGAGAATGAACTGCCTTTTTTTGTCTGGTTATCTTTGTCTTTTATTAAAATGAGTTGGATCATCTTAAAGTTTTAAGCGTGACAAATATGTAAAAATAAAAGAAAGTGGGGGATACTTTGTCATCACACTGTTAATGCTATTAGCTCCTGTTACTACCATTAACTTCAATGGGGGTTCAGCTCCCATTAACTAGAATTGTAGGTATATTGAGCATGTGCAAGAAGCATATTGAGGTACACTCCCTGCTTTCAGTAGAGCCTGCTGGGGGCGGAGTTAAATTGGAAAGAAGTCTAATTTCCAGTAACTAAAGTAGAATCGGGTATGCATTTAACATGAGAATAGGACTGGGGAACTGGAGAAATAATGGAGACGGATCATATGGTAAATGCACCTATAGACATTCTAAAACATACAGCTAGAAATGTAAGTGTTTGTCCAATTCAGGCATAAACACTTATACTAGACAAAATCACAGTGCATGGACTTTTCATAATCAACACATCTGCCAAGGTTCCAAAGCAAATTTTTAATTTCAATTTAATGCACAGCCTGTAGAAAAGTGAATTTTCCTTTGGGGGCTTCAGCGGCTGGCTTACAGCTCCACTCACCGAATCAAGCAGTGTGAGGTGCCACTCATAGTGGTCTCATGATCCCCCCAGAGCATGTGCCTTCAGACTACAGTAATCAGAAATTAAACTGGCTTAAAAGCAACTAAACAAGAAAGCACCTGAAGAGACTCTGCGAAGTATACTTCTGCCCCTAAGTCTACATTCAGGGTGGTTAGCTACAATACTCAGGACCTCAGCCCCATCCGCCATGTTAATTGAGGCAGTGGCAACTAAGCGGCCACCTGACCAGTTAGGATCCCTGTATGCCCAAATAAATGAACATTGGCACTGCAGATATGAACCCTTTCTTATATCTGCTACAAAACCTCAATCTTAGTTTATACTTGACCAAGTGCTGTCCAGTTGAATGGGGAGAAGGATTGGACAGTGCCGGCACTTGGTATCAGAAACAAGTACAATACATTAAATTGGTGACTTTCTGTTTTTATTGAATACATGTAGACACACTCACGTGACATGGCTGATTATCAGACATAATGCCAGGTTGACAACCTGCTTCTCTTTATAATAAACAAGGTTCATAAGAGGGCATCTGGCAAGGAGCATCACTGCCCTTCCATGCAGTCTAGAAATCTGCGGGTGCTCAGCATGTATCACTGTGGATTGGACTGGGCACCATGAGGAGGTCTTGGCACTTTAAGTTGGGTGGCCGCCAATAATGTAAGTGTGGCCGACAGCTGGATATAAGAGAATACGTTTTTTAAGCCCACGCACCATGTGGCCAGGCATATCCAGCTGGCGCCGCACACAACAGCACCCAATCTGCCAATAGAGCGGCATATCAGGAGAATATGGTACCATATCGGCCAGTGGCCCACTAGGTATTTCCTCTTATGCCAGATGGCCAGTCCGAGCCCGATGGGATGTCAAGTAGGAAACCTAAAGCTACATAACGCAGAGTGGCAGCCGAAAATGGGGTGACCTGGCATAGTTTGTTTTACCCCTGCCCACGCTAGCATTATTATTGATTTATATCAATATCAATATCTATTCTGATGAGATGTGCATTGAGCAAACAGGACATAACCAGTAGTGCATAACATAACAATTTGGACTTACAGAAACCAAAGGATAAAATGAGCTTACAATCTAGAAGCGTGCAAGCTTGAGAACTGAGCCAGCAGATCTTCTTTTGCTCAAAACCCAGCACAGAATCCATGAAAGTTTCCTTCTCTCAAAAGCAGTTCTAATTGGCTATTTGTTCTTGCTCTGTTATCTTGGCCTAATCTACCAGATAAAGACCCTGACTCGTTATTACACTGCATGCGGCAACAATAGAATGCCTCTGTGTTAATCACTCAGGTGGACTCTGACTAATAAATGTCAATGGAGCAACTGACTTCATTAGCATTGTCATAAAGAAACAGCTCAGTGTGGTGATTGAGCAAGGAAAGTCACCCAAAATATCACATGACTGACAACAATGGCCACCTCCAGGTCTGCAGATAAAGGAAGTTTATAGGAGCAAAATGAACCAAAACCAGGGTTTTGTCAAAGCCAACCCACAGTACTGTATACAGGACTATATTTATTCTACGAGAAAAATTATTCTTTAAGTGGGACTGCCTCTTCAAAATGCAGCACTGTGGCTGATCACAGCGCATCGTATGTACATCTCAGTAAAATAATAGCAGGTATTATTCAGCAGGCAAATTGCAGCGCAGCTTCGTGTCAAACCGGCGCATGTTCTCCATTAATGTCAGATTGTTGGAACGCAGAAAACTGCCATCCATCCCAAAACTGGCAGTGCCAATAATATGCAAAAGTGAATGCAGTGGGACAGAAGGCAAGCCGAAGGCCTCGCACATTCTCACCGCTCCTCTTTGTTACACACATCTACCCCGGCAAAGTACCCTTTTCACCCTTTCACTGCCAAGAGCAATCTAGTAGTACTGCAAAAATATTTCATCGAAAGAATCTTATTATTTTGATTAACCCTTTGAACACCAGGGGGGTCTTCAACCCACTAAAGACCACTTAGCTGTTCAAAGGGGCTAACCCATGCCATAGTTCATTGCATTTTCATTCTTTGGAAATACTGCCGGATTCATTCCCATTTAACTCATTAAAACCTAGGTTAGGGCTGGGCTGTTTAACCCTCCGGCTGCCAGGGGCACCGCATTGCCTATTAAGCAGCTGTAGTGAAAAGATTGTAGGGGTCTGGGTGGCCAGGCCTGACCTGCTATAAAGTTAATCATTTCATAATGAATACAGATACTGCAGATACATTTATTACCATCCACATAAATCTCCGCGTTATTCTATTACCTAGAACTTGGTTTTACTGCAGTCATAATCCATGCATTGTGTTAGCGGATGAATGAAATATTCTGTTTTATTTTATCATTCTGCTGCATAGCAATAATGGCACATGACCCTTCAGCAGGTAACAGCCTCCCTTGGCATTTGATTGCAAGCTCTTGAGGCCATCACTCATTTTGTCTGCTAATAAAACTGAAAGCAGTGTAAGCAGATAATATGACTGATCAATGACTGGTCATGTAATAAGAGACAGGGGGCTTGTAACCTAATGTTTTTTGGTTGGAAAACAGCCAGAATCACCACAATTAATCAGTCATTTCTCCAAATAGATGCCTGCAAAGCCTTTACTTAAACCTCTCTGCAGTGCTGGGCACAGGGTTATTAGTATCTTCTGGCAGGGGCCTCCCTATTAATGCACTACAACTCCTATTATCCAGATGGCTTCGGGTGATGGTAGTGGTGGCCTGATTGATATGGGTGGGTAGAGCTATCAGCCCACAGACAGAGCCGGTGGCCCCAGCTTGTTACCCCATCCCCCCACCTCCTTGCCTCTCCCTGCTCTGTCACTGTACCTTGCCATTGTCCTGCCCCTGCAGCAGATCCTTCCCTCCGGGGTATTTAATCTCAATCCCGGGGGGTCTGTCATCCCTGTCTCCCGGGGAGCTGACGGCAGAGCCGGAGATCTCGCTCACATCGCTGGCTGTCTCGCTGAAATTATCCCCATCCAGGTCCGGCCTGCTGCTGCTCCTGGGGGTGCGGGTCCCTTTCTTGCCCACGCTGTAGGCATCAAAATCAATGGTCTTGTTTTCATAAGCGCCCTCCACAGAGGCAAACATCCCCCCATACTTGACTCTGGGGGTCTGAGCGGTGGTCCCGGGTCTGGCCAGATACACCGGCAGGTCATCCTCCTTGTTCCAGTTCCTTTTTCTCTCCGCTGCCATGCTGGGTGCCCCCTACACCTGCCTACCGTCGGGGCAGATATTTCATATACAATGCAGCGGAGCGAGGAGGGGGCGACAGAGTCCTATTGTTACAGGCACGATCCGGCGATCTACACTCTATACGGGAGGCTGGGGGGAGATGGAGAGGGAGGAGAGCTCTGCACATGGAGCTGGGAGCTGCTGAGCGCTGCCTCTCTACACTGACGACGTCTCAGGGCTAAGGAGAGGCAGCAGCAGCCACTCACTCAGGGCTCTAGGGGGACACCTCCAGGAGGAAAGTGACTGCGTCCACCTCCCACCACAGGGACACTGACTGATCCCCCCCCCTCTGCCAGGGGTCAGCTGATACAGAGCAGGTCACTGATTGTATATATATATATATACATATATATTATATACACACCTACAGATATACCTGGCTCCATATGTAAATGCACACATATGATCCTGCATTGCAGGGCTTTGATATCAGAATGCACAATGGTGATGCAGTCTTGTGCTAACACTGTCCAGTCTGATGACTATGATGGTGATAAATACATCAATAAATAAAAATATGCGAAGATTATTTACTGCGTGTCACTGCAGGAGTTTACTTTCAGAGACCTGAACCATATCCTGTAACATTGAGTTAATTACACGCTGTTATTCTTATAAATGTTAAATAAAAGAAATCACCTACATCGATGGATTATCTGTCTGTCTGTCTGTCTATCAATCGTTCTATCTATCAATCGTCTATCTCTCTATCTGTTTGCACATTACATTTATTTATATAGCACCAGCAGATTCTGTAGCGCTGTTACAAGCAGTGGAATGATTTAAAATCACACACAATACTAAACTGGTACAAAAGGAGAAGCGGTGCCCTGATCCCGTGAGCTTACGATTTAGTCGGTGGTTGCTGGGGAAGTGAAACAGTAGGAGATTGCAGATAACAGATTTATTAATATCTATAAATTAATAAGCTTTTTAAAAAGAAAGTTTAGAATAATGTTTGTTTCCTCCAGTTTGTTTAGTCTTTTCTGGCAGGGAACAGGTTAATTGAGAGCCCTGCTGTATAAGGGGCTTAAATATTTGAGTAGCCTCTTGATCTGCAGTATGCTGCAGTGATCATTCATAAAAAGCACGTTTGTCTAACTAACTCCGAGCTGCAGACAGGACTTGGGACCCACATCTCAGGTCAGCATTTCCCATGCGGCATGCGCAGACACGCTGTCCTTTACTTGCTGGAGTGAAGTGCACTTTTGATGCAGAGAACACAGGCGTGACATGGGTTAAATCCCAGCTGTGAATGGTACGAGAATAAATAAGAACTGTCAGAAAACAAAGAGTCTGCCTCGCTCCACCAGCCCGGCTCAGCTATCTGCTAAACATGGGGTATTAGTGATCTACCCTATCTCACGCCTGGAGTAAGCGGCATGCAGCGGCATCAAAAACGATTAACGTGGCTCTATCTTACATTGTCAGTCATGCTGCAGTCCCCGAGTTAAATCGCTCACTTGCATGGCTTATCCGCATTGTGTTATTAATGTTAAATCTTTGTAATAGTATTAAAAATATTAAAATAATTTGTCCTGTATAAAGGGAAAATATGACGCATTAAGCGATACATAATACTGAACCGGTTGTCAGGAATAATAACTGTCTGTCTCCCAGCAAACCCACATGTATTAGTTACTAAGTATCCATACAAATAGTATCAATGCCACTGCAGTTATACCAGCCTACCAATTTCATGCAATTGTTGTCTCTCCTGAAATCATATGGCTAGTTGGCCTACAGACAGATGCATCGAGGGCCTAGGTCTAGGAGCCCAGTTCTAGATGTCACTTTCTTCTGTTATAGAAATACCCCAGCCTGTGTGTGCAAGAGTTCGCTACCCATCTGAAATGTGCTTTCACATAACCCTAGGAACCGTCTGCTTCAAAAGGACCTCAAACCACCAAGATGACCATTCATGAGTTTACTGAAAAGCTGCAGAAGACACATTTCCCAGATTATTTAATTCCTGTGAATGTGTTGGGGGTATGCACAGAATTAAACTATGCCCTCCAGCAGCTGGGACCCTGCTGAGTTCAATCAGCATCGTCTGACACCTATTTCTTGCACCTTAAGATGTGATGATCTTGGGACAAATTGATTGCTGTGTCAACACTCATTGAGTTTTACCTGTGAAGTCCATTCTCTATCAAAATGAGTGAAGGACTCAGCACGTAGGAAATTCAGCTAGTTGTGAAAATTAAACCAGACAGAATTCTTTTGGAGACAAGATATGGGTTCCTTCCTAGCACTGTAAGCTAATATTGGGCAGTGGACAGAATTCTCCCTTAAATAGATTCCCTTAACCTCGGGCATCGGTGTGTGAGAAGGAATTGTGAAAGCTCAGAAAGTGCAGAAATTATTTTTTTTCAGAATAAAAGTTGGCATATTTTTTCTAGGTCCTTATTGGTCACAAATCTCTTGAACTCTTGTCATCAGAGAACCGTTTTCTCTATTAGCACCAGAATTACCAGAATACCGTGATCCATCATGAAAAAAAATTACAATATGAACAAAATCAATTTAATGGTCACACAACTGCAGTCATCTCCGACATCTCCTAAATATTCATGCTGCATAATCAAAAATGAACGTTAATAGATTTTAAACATTCGTACGACTAAAGATAAAAGGACATTGTTCCTTCTTCTGTGTAGTTGGGATGGCTGACATGTTCTGTTTAATAGAACTAGGGATTAGAATGCAGAGCCATGTGGACTCCAGCCTGGGGAAGTAATGGTTTACATTTGAAGCTTCTGACTTGGAAGTAATAGACCCTCACAGCTTCTGGCTGTTCTAATCAGCACCACGAGCTTAAGAATTTCTTGAAAAGACTTGGAGAAAATACTATTTACAAAAGCTTCTCTGGAGGGTAGTAGCGGGAGGAGGAGGTGGGTTGCATTGGTAACAGATGACGTACTCTGTAATTGTTATAAAGCATTACACAGATTATGCATATTAACTGCACTGAGCTTCTTGTGATCTGTCACTTCTAATGAGTAAGCAGTCTGGTTCAGGGAGCTGTCCTTTCAGCACTGGAGCAAGCTGTAAAACTACACAGTCATGCATATGTCAAGCAATTGTGTCATAGAATATTTATATATATTTAGATGACGTTCAGGGGAGGACGACCAGCTTTCAGCCCAAGAGTCGAGCCAAACAGCCAAAAAAAAGTCAAAGTCCCAAAAACCAATTGCCAGTGTGGCCACTGTAGAATATTATGTGCAGTAATGCCCAATGCCAAAATGGATCCAGTAATGGCAAACACTGCTTAATTCTCAAAATACCCCCAGTGGCTGTATTCGGAATTGCAAGTAAAAAGGCGCATGAAAAGGGAAAAAAATGTAGTGGCACAGAATCTTTAAATAGGGGAAGTGCCCCAGGCCCTTTGGCATTTTAAACTGGTATGTAAGAAATTAAACCAAATTACCGTATGTCCTTCCAGAATGATCTTTCCAAGCTTTCACATGCCTCAGGTGACTCCAGTTATCTATAATCCTGTGCATCACAGGTCAACCTGTCTGTAGGCGTTACTGTAATTTATGGTATAAACACTGATTACGTTTCAAATGATGACAAATGTGAAAAATAAAAACAATTAAGAACTCCAATGCTTTGACGCCATGTTTCAGCTGTTTACTCTATGGTCAGTCACGAACCCAGCAGGCAGAAGAACTAACGTTTCTAGTTTTTCAAGTTAAGATATATGAGAAATGGAAAGATTGCTATTGTATTGTGTATGAGAGCTATTCATTGTGTTATGCTTGTGTGGCTCTTACCTATTTTGCCCCTTGTTTAAATGCCTTAAGCCCTCCTGCCATATACATTAGGTCTGATCAAGTATCCTATCCAGTGTGACTTCTGTTCTTTCCATGTAATGAGTGTTTGTTCCTCTGCTGCCCTTGTCAACATTGCCAGTTTCTGTACTTCCCATACACTGATTGCCGGCTTCTGTGCTTCCCATACACTGATTGCCAGCCTCTGTGCTTCCCATATATTGATTGCCTAATCCTGCGTATTCCATATAATTGCCTACTTCTTTGCTTCCTATATAGTAATGCCTGTCCCTGTACTGTCCTTATCATTATTGTCACCTTCTGTGCTTCCCATATAATTATTGCTTGCTTCTGTACTTCCCATATAATGATTGCCTGTCCCTGTGCTTCCCATATCCCGATTGCCGGCCTCTGTACTTCCTATATATTGATTGCTTACTCCTGTGCATTCCGTATAATGATTGCCCGTTCCTGTGCTACCCATATAATGATTGTCTGCTCCTGTGCTTTCTATTTAAATGATTGCTCGTCCCTGTGATTCCCATATAATAATTGGCCTCTTCTGTACTTTCCATCTATTAGATGTCAATGAAATGAGTATCATATATGTGACCAACTGTTATCCTAGTTTAGGCCCCTTGAGCCAGTTTACTGTCCCTGGGGTCCCTAAAATTACTGAAGGCTCCTTTCTTTGTCACATTACCTATAATGAATATTGAAATGTGCACCAATAGTTACATCTAAACTAAAAAACCTACAACAACAACATTTTAAATAAAACACACAGGAACAGTAATTGAATATAATTTATTATTTAGACTAATAAAAATAACTTTTTATATTAAGTGTCTCTATGACTACTACAAAACACATCCTATATTGACATTTGCCATCAAAAAATATTTCTGGAACATAAAATTCTATTTTCACACAACTAAAACATTTAAAAATGAAACATTACAGGTAAAAGTGACAGCCAAACAAAAAAAAATACATAATGTCTTCTCATTCTCTGTTATTTCCTCAGTGATTGGGCATTTTAGCTCTTTGGGCTTGTAGGGCTCCTAAAAACATTTGTGACCCTACATATTTTTTAAGTTATCCACATAAAAATGTATGGCTAAAGAAAAGAGACAAAAAAATGAATACTATTCAGAAGGCCCAATGTACATAGTATCGTTATAAACATAATTAATTCACAATATAATTAAAGCACGTTTAAATGTTGATAACTGATCCTCCCCAGTATTGCCATTTCAGAAATTACACATTCAAAAGTGTTTGTTCCAGAACTTAGAACCACACAACCAGGTCTGGACTGACCATATGGCTCAGCATAGAAATGTCGGTGGTCCGAGGACCAGTAGATGTTATTGTGTTGTAGTGATGCTTGAGGAGACGCAGGGAATGTTTCTTGATGTATTCTTAAATTAACTACTTTATAAATAATGCTAATAATAGTACAAATTGCAGATTTCCTCAGAAAATCATGGGTTCACCTAAGGGCAAAATAACGGCACTTGCAGTGCCGAAGTTGCCACCAGGTTATGGACAAAGAAAGAAGATAGCAAATTAAGGATTGAAGATTAAAAATAGAATAGAGAAGGGAAAAGATAGAAGATGAAGAAGAAGGCAGATGCGGAAGTGGTCAGCAGAGAGCATGAGAGTGAACGAGAATGAGAGTGTGAGAAAGTGAATGAGAGTCAGAGAGAGTGGGCACTGTGATGCAAATTTCTTTTTCTGGATTTAAAATGCCCCCAGAATTTTTGCCTGAAACGAGTGGCCAGAGAACGAAATTCCTTGTCTGAGAACGAATGGGCTAAAAATGAACTGAAAAATTAGTCCGAAACATTTTTGGCCCACTTGCACATGTCTACTAAATGCTTTAATATCACCACTTTTTCAATGGCACTTTGTTTTTTGCCACTTTGTTTAGGAGTACTTCAGGAAAAGGGCTAAAATAATAAAAGTAAGTATCCTTCGGGGCAGGCAAAAATCTATAAACCCAGATGACAAGAGGTTGAGAATATTGCTCTTTAGAACATGTCCCTGAAATAGACCAAGTCAAGCCAATAAACATTTATTGCTTTGTATTCGGAATTTTTTAGAGCACTCAGGACTTTCCCGACAAGGTCCATTAGATTTTCATAGCTCAATTATCTACTTCAAGTGGATTTTGAAAATCTAGCTATATACTTGTGTCCAAGGATGACTGATCATAACCGTATCATAGGCCATAACTTGGAGTAAGGGTCTGTATATGAGTATGAGCTTAGGATAGTCAGAGGCAGAGTTTCCACATTCTACAACTAACCACTAAAGTGAAAACATTACTATATATTATAATTACAATTACAATGAAGCATGTCCAACTAGGCAATCCACTGAGCACTGAACTATTATTATTACCATTATCATTTTGAATGTTAGCATACAGTATGAACATTGAATACATTCATACATTTTAATTCCTACTCAATATATTAATCCCTACTACCATGGACTCATGAGGAATAATGAATACAAAATCAGATAGAATGTCATTTCTAGACAAGCACTATTTTTACCCGCTAATAATTGATCATAAACTAGTTATTATTTGTTATGAAAAGAACAATAATCATTAGCTACAAATTGGTACAAATACATTCCGCTGAAAGCAATCGCCTCTTTATAGAAACGCATTTCGCCTGAACATATAATTCAGCTCTAGCTTCAGGGCTTCTGAACTGAAAACAGAGTGACAGGGAAATAAAACGCTCTTTTATTTATTGTACGATAGTATACGAACATTCACAGGACAGAAGATACTGTATTCAGCTCATGTGAGCAGTAATAGCATGTGATTCTACACTTATATTACCCGAGCCTCTCCCACAGAAAGTAAGGACACCCGGTCCATTAAACCTTACCCACTACATAGCTGGTACGTGATATACGGTACGTTTTACCCTGCCAGTGCTTACATCATGAATAAATTGGCTTTAATTATTTACCATAGCCAGCGCCTTCAGACTTCACACCTCTGACAACCTCACACAAACAGGCAAATCTATTGGGGTCATCACATCAAGATTGGCTATTCTTCTCTTCCCTTCTACTGTTAGCTCCATGCATCTATATACCGGTACTTCTTCATCCACTCGTTTGCAACCCCAATTGTTAGCGAATGCCAGCTAAGTGCTGTGCTTCTATATTAAATACCAGTGCTCCTGGACCTGAGGAACATCTACTTTTTGGTGTACTGGTGGGATTCATTTAAAGTGTCAATTCTATTTTATCTGGGACAGTTATAAACTTACTAAAGAAACATTGGTATCTATCTTACAATGTTTTGTTGCCTTTAACCCCTTCATGACACACAATGCATTGTCATGAATGGGTTTAAAGCCAACCTATTGTCCTTAAGGGGTTAAATATTTTGCCCTCAGCTATGGGCAGACCCCACTCTTTACATTTGTATGATATCTTGTTTTTCCCATATTTGTTTTGGAAAAATTTCCATAGCGTGTACGTATCTTATAGCCAGCACTGGGAATTGTCCTTACAATATTTACATGTTGGTGTTTGAGTCATTGTCCTTGTTAACGCACCTATGTTTATTGTTTCAGGTTTTGGCGTGACAATGACTCTAATAAATAAAATTGGCTGTGGCCTTTTCTCATCCATATTTATGGTGTGGTGTCATTATTGGGGGGTTTTATGGGGAGTTATGCCTAGCCCGGAAAATCGAAGCTACAACAGTCAAGCATTCTTCTAAATATATCCGACTTGCATGTCTCCTTTGTGCATCTAAAGTGTGAAAGAATACTTTCCGTTAGGTCCAGGATAAAAAGCTTACTTCTCTTACCGAAGGAAGGCCCACAATTGGAATTAGAATAGATAGTTTTGTTAATATTGTGACACAGAGCAAACGTCCTTATTTCCGCCAACCACATATCATTGATCATAACACTTCACTCAAGGATGCGCCCACATTATAAACCAGTGTGAAAAGCTAGCTTATTATTTTTTACCCTCTTTCCAGACAAAAGGCTTCTCTCGTTATTTCTTCTCCTCGGATGGAAATGTCTTTCAAGAACATAATAATTCACTCTATGGAGCCTGTTAAAGCAACACCGAGCCATCGAAATAAAGTCTGCCTTCCCATCATGAAAATGGACCAACAGACTCAGGACGATCCACTCTCAGAGGCCAAATGTTTCTCTTATTCCTACCAAGTATCATGGGCAGACAATAAAATAGGACTTAAAGATGGAATAATTTAAGTTATTAATCTATAGACCTACACAAAAATAGTTTTTGGGGCATGTTCTTACAGGTTCTCATGAATCCTTGAATCCTTTCTTTTTGCATCGCATAAGACTTCCATGTGGCAGCCTTGGCCTTGGCAGCATAGTGTTAGGGATATTAATGAGACAAAATAGGCAAAACCAATATTTTATCACACACGCAAAATAACGACGCTACCAAATATTGTAGTACCACATCCACTATATTAATTTAAGGAGATACCCAATATTTTATCTCCGATCCTAAATCCTTTCAGATCGCCGAAAATTATAATTCAAATCAGATATATATCGCCACGATAGTCAATCAAAAAAAAATATCATTTATTGTGAATACAATTTATAAAATATATATATGAGTCACACAGTGCATAATATAAAACACAAAATTCTTAAAACATATAAAAAATGAATCAATTCAAATACAGTATATTATCTATAGTTATCAATATGAATTGGTACTTTATGAGTCTAACACACAATTGTATCATATATACTGAAACATCTATCTACATGAATACTTCTTTGTTCTCAATTATAGAGGGAACAAGGATAAAAAGGAAATAATCACTATATGATTAAGTAAAATGAAATGGCTCTGACTCCATTTTGTGTTCATGTAAAATACAGAATATAGAAATACATGTTTTCGATGATAAAATATCTGACATAATCCCCCCTTTAGATTATGACAAAGCAAAATCCGATTTGCTTTAGAATGGTCTAAACAAGTGTCAGATGACATATTAACGACTTCCAATCATATTGTCCGACATGGGACTTGCAGGGGTATAATGCACAGATTGGAACACTTTTGCACCTGTAAGAGAAGTCATTAATGGAAACTTTACAGTAAGAATAATTAGCCATATAAAAACTGTTACAATCATCAAACCAAAAATGATGTCGCTGTAATATGACCAATCCACATTGTGTATGATATTGGTATCTTGTTCCGTGTACTTATAAGCATCAACAGAAATATTATTCTTCCTGATAGACATCTGTATCGTATGGTTAGGCTTATGGTCAAGTAGATATTGGAGATCAGGATTAATGGGAATATCAAGATTTTGAAACGCATCAACCATTTGAACTTCCCCTTCCCAAACATCGGTACCAACAGGGTACAAAGTAACAGTGCCTATAGTAATACGCGAGTCCTGGGGTACCTTGATTAGTGACACTGGAGATGGCAAGGCTATCACCTTATTAGTCACTTGATCTCTCCGAAATATACTCATGTTTTTGTACAGAGTACTGACCAACCATCTATCTTTTACCAAGATAGCATGTACTGGAGCATTATCACCAGTTTTTGTCATAGTGACTTGACATTTTTCAGAACCATGCTTAATATATTCAATTCCACATAAGGCATTGGTAGAATCATATATAAAAGGATTCCCGTCACACTGAAAATTATTGTCCTTAAATTTAACACATTCTGTCAAAATAGGTATTGAATACCAATCTGGTACCCATGGTTGAAAAGCCAACACAGCAGGGGTTTGGATTTTGACATGTATCTCATCCTTCCACGTTCCAACATTATGTATGGTTTTCAACTGAAAAATGTTTCGTGGGGTAACATACGGGATTGATAATAAGAAACATATTTCCATTCTCTCTGGATCAATGTAAAGAGGAAGAGCACTTCCCATTTCATAGGCCAGATTTAGTTGCATGGGTTCCACAGTATTGCCATCGACTTTTGTAATCATTTTACGAACGATATCGTCTGAAACAAAATATAAAGGGATGTGTCCTCTGGTTAAATCAGTCATTCCAGATTGCACTTCGTCCAAAAATGAATCTGTATGGAACTTTATCGGGTCGTACATAAACAAAAGTTCACGTTTGAATTGATCACGACTTTGGTGCAAATTAATGGAGTGAGAGATTAATTTGGAATGCATATTCGTGGTTACAATGGTATCATTTACCATAACCATTAAGTCTACTAGATACTCTCTTTGTCGTTCCATTTCCCGATGAATAGCATTGATTTCTCCTTTTAAGCCTCGAATTTCGTTCTCCAAAGTTTGAACAGAAACAGAGTTTGCGGCAGACATACCGGTTGCAACGACTGCACCTATGGCTGTACATACCAAGGCAACAATTAAGGCAACAAGGAATCTTTTAGCTCGATGATTCATTGTAATGGAGCTCGATACAAACGGCTTCCTGGCTTGTTCCAAAATTTCTTGAACGCGTCTTTGTGCTCTTTCAAGATGCATCTGGTACCAGGCCTTTAATTCAGGGAGCTGCATCGATGAAACGTTGTACTGTTTTTCGATGGAGATCTTCGGGTCTAAGCTGACAAACACACGTTGTGTTAGGATCCTCTTTTCTGTAAGGATGAATCCAGGAGCTTCTTGGATCATGATGCCAGAGGATGGTCCAGGCTCTGCGATCGGTTCCATCCGCATCTCGTGACACAGGAGTAATACGATCCAGCCGATCGCCACATCCTTCTTGGACATCTTTCAGAACTCGAATCCTTGTCTTAATATTCAAAAAGAAGAATAGTATGAGTATACATACTTGTAATATCACTTGACATTAAAACATAGCTATCAAATCTACCTATCGGTCTTAATATAGTTGCTGGATGGTATGGAAATAAATTATATGGATATTCATGATCGCATAACATAACACATTTGTCAAGTTGTATACGATACCACATCTTCTGATTCCAAACAGATGTTCAGTCTTCTATCTCAAGATCATTACCTATAATTCTTAACAGAGATCATTGGTGTGGGTGTTATCATGATACCTAGCTGCTGCATCTGGTTGGATAAGCAGATAAATGCATTGGGATTTCTCAATCTCTGGCCTTTCTTAACCTGTATGGGAAGAAGAAAGTTACTACTCCCTTGTGGGATGGTTACATCTTCAGGTACTTGAACACTGACTGCATATGGCAACTGTGCCGATTTCAGCGCTTCACCTTCATCCTGAAATTCACAAGGATCGCCTTTTAACCTGGTCCAAAGATTAGAATTAATCAAATCCAGATTGATAGCAAAGCGATGTATGACATCATTGCCCACATAAATCTGGTAACGAGGTTCATCCAACACCAGAAACAAATGTTTGGCTGTCTTATTTCCGATAGAAATGGATAATAAACATTTTGCGATAATAGTATGGTTGTCCGATTCGCCGTCCAGATTATGGATCCACCTGTCTTGGGGAGAAAGATACCGGATCATTTTAGGATTAGCGATCTGTTTTAACAGACTTTTGCTGATATAGCTGTTTTCGATCTCCAAGTTTAGCTTGGCATTCTTACTTCTCCCTAGATCATTTACTTGAACAGAAAAAAATAAATTGTTATTAACCCTTTCAATTTTGTCAAGGAATTGAACATGACCTGCTGATTCCACAGATTCCACATAATCCCTGTGAAGAGAAATGGTTAAAATATCGCCTTCCAGAGATACATTTCGGATCCTTTCCGGTTGAACTTTTATGGAATGATCATCTGCAGGGGAAATAAAATCATTAACCTGCAAAACAGTAACATCAGATGACTAACTATTCCGAAAATGAACTTCAATGGAGTCCGGCCTTTCCTCAATCACATGGCAATTACGCCTGGATTGCTGATGAGACTTATCATATGGAATGGGTACTTTGGTTTGTGACCATACAATCCCATTCACACAATCTATGATTACATTAAGTCTTCTGAGTATATCTATACCCAAAATCAATCGGTCATAGGGGAGATTTACCACTATTACCGGGTGTCTCAAGGTCTTATTACCTATGGTAAACTTTAACCAGGTAGAACCTATGACATGAAGGGAATTACCTCCAACACTCAGTAGAGTATTTGGAAAATCTCTTAGCTTTGGCTTTTCTGCTGCTAAGTCCATTACCTTCTGAAAGTACACACTTGACAATATGGTCGCCTGTGACCCCGTGTCGATTAACCCCATGAAGGGTTGTGGTAATGAATCCTGTACATTTACAGAAACATAATATCTTCCTTCATGTTCTTCTAGTTCACATAAGAACTTAGAATGTGTCAGCATATCACTTGTCTTCCATACGTTACCTGTCACGGCAGTAGTTCCAACCTGTACTGATGTATGCGCACTCTTACCCACTAGTTCTTCCTTCTCAGGAATGTCTTGAGCATTCAAGCTGTTACTAGCGGTCGGCATCTCATCGGTTAACTCCTTCAGAGCCGGTTCCTGGGAACTAGGTGCTTTTAAAGACAAGTTAGCTTGCGGACTCATTTGGTCTGGCTGCAATATAGAAGAAAAAGTTACAGACACGTCCCCCCCTAGCCAAAAGTGGAGGGACCACATAGGTTTTACCATCATTATTAACATCACCTGATAGATGATGAGGATCTGGAAGTAAAACAGGGTTAGGAATTATATCATCTGATAACCATCCCTGCATTGCCACATCGGCTTTAACTTCGCAATGATCTATTGCGGGGGAGCTGGCATTGTAGCAGGACCTACCCCTAAAAAAAGGATTAGTGGTCGCTGTAGCCATAGTTTGACTTAATTTAGTCATTTGCTCCGTTAACAATTTGATTTGGTCACTCATTTGATTGACATGATGACGTAAATTGTTTTTCCCATTCCTGTACTGCCTGTTAGGGTTGGAGTCATTTGGCTGAGGCTGTTGGGAGTTATCAGACTCAGACTGACTGGATCTGTCCCTATTAGTCCTGTAAAATTTCCTCCTTGCCTGAGGGTTTTTCTTCCACTGGGAATTACCCTTCCTCCACTGTGGATTCTTTTTGGCAGTAGGACTTTTTCCTTCGTTATCCTGGGATTCCACATTAAGAGTTTTAGGCCTGACAACAGGTGAGGCTGTAGCCGATTCCTGTTTCTGAGGTTTTGGGGATTTAACCACCTCAGCATAGCTTCTCTTTTTCTGTGATTCTAATCCCAGATGGACTTGGGTTTCTGCCACCTCTTGTCCATGAAATTTCTGACTCTTTTTATCAGGCAAATCATCATTGGCATGCAATACTGTATACAGTGTCATGCATTCATTGACAAGCCAGTCTAATGAACAATCGCTATCATAGTCTCTAGCAAGATTTGTCCGAATTGGAGAAGGCATTGCATAGAAGAAAAGATCACGGAATTCTCGAGAATCATATCTGGGCTTACGTTCTGTAAGAGAATAAGCGTTCTTTAGAACAGTTAAAAACTCTCTAGGACTTTGGTGAGGACTACATTTCAGATTATACACAGCCTTCTTAGCAGCTGAGACAATTTTATACTGTCCAAACTCAATCTTAATCTCATATTTCATTTTAGACCAAGATAGGGTTTGCACACTTTGTAAACCTTCAAAGTAATGTCTGTGATGACTTGAAAAAGTCCACGACACATAGTGCTTCTTGTGGAAATCATCATCCATTCCCAAAAACTGCATTGCCCTTTCAAATGATTCTAAATGAGCAGCAATATTAGCTGTGCCTTTTTTAGAAAATTCAGCAACAGTCTCCTTAAGGAATTTAATTACCTTAGGGGCATCATAGACAGGTACGGGTAATTTCTTAGTACCCTTTATCACTCCTTTAAAATTACGGGAGCGCCCGTCTGATCTGTGTGTTTTGGCCGTATTGGCACCTTGTAACATCACAGAGGGTTCGCCTGAAACATGACCTTCTGAATTAACGGAAGATTCACTATCACTTTTATCACTCTCCTGGTTTTCATCAGAGTCAGAGGAATCGCGTGTATCAGACAATGTAACCTTCTGATTCCACTGTGATTGGACAGAAGCCACCTGATTAACCTGTTCTTGTAGAGTTTGTAATTGCTTACTTAGACTCAGAACAACAGACTCTGTTACGGTGGTGTGGGTTTTAACCCCTTCATCACCTTCACCATACAAAGATAGTTTAGGCATTTGCACACTATCCTGTTTAGACAATTGGGCTTGGAGTTCTCGTATCTCCCTACGACAATTATCCCGATCATACTGACAATCCGTTTCCCTGCTCTTAGCATCAAAGTACTGGCCATGAAGCGCCAAATGCTTATCAGTCAATTCATCAAACTTTAGTCTCAACTCTTTGTACTCTGCCTGGGTATCATTTAACTGATCCAGGGCTGCTTTAGAAGCATTCAACTCTTTCTGGAGACTAGACACTTCTTTTTCTCTAGTTTCACGATCTCGCAACAACCGAGAAGCCAATACAAAGAAGTAGGGCCAGGATGAAAAGATTAACCCTTCTCGCTCCTTCAGATCTGATTTTTAAACAATAGCATTCAAATATCCAACCAAGGGTGATCCTTCAGACCATTCATTTATGAGGGTCATTTGTACTTCATCCTTAAGGGATTGGAGCCACTCTCCATAATTCTCTTTGATTTTCATATTTTTATGATAACCTTTCATAACATCCTGTTTAATGTTATTAACATGTACCAGCATTTGTGCTTTATACAGCAAAACATCTTCACCAGAAGTAGCACTCGATTTGCTGGACACAGACATGTTTTATGCACTGATCAGTATACAATACACAGTACCAGAAATATACTATGTGAAACAATCGAAAATGACAACAACTACCGTATATCAATAATTTGAATTATTATTTTACGTGAAATATCTCAGCAGTGCCTCCAATTATGTTAGGGATATTAATGAGACAAAATAGGCAAAACCAATATTTTATCACATACGCAAAATAACGACGCTACCAATTATTGTAGTACCACATCCACAATATTAATTTAAGGAGATACCCTATATTTTATCTCCGATCCTCAATCCTTTCAGATCGCCGAAAATTATAATTCAAATCAGATATATCACCAAGATAGTCAATCAAAAATATTTATTGTAAATGCAATTTATAAAATCTGTATATGGGTCACACAGTGCATAATATAAAACACAAAGTTCTTAAAACATGTCAAAATAAATCAATTCAAATACAGTATATTATCGATAGTTATCAATATGACTTGGTACTTTATGAGTCTACACACAATTAATTTCCATTCCACTCAGCAACCAAAAATTGATAATAATCAGGGCAGTAATAAAAATATCACTATCTCTCTTATATATTAGTTCAACTAATATGACAAATTAAAATAATTTAATAATGTCTAAGAGTATTTAGTGAAATTCCTAATAGATGCAAATAATGTCAAGCTTCTTCTACAGGTAAAAATACCTTTTCATTATTGTTATTATCACGGGTTATAAGCTGCAGTCTCACAAGCCGCCATATACAATAATGCCAGGGGAATTCTATATGAAGAAGACAAAATTCATCTCTATTCAGAATAATAAAACAATTATATTTACCACCACTCGTTGCTGTGATCCAACTGGTCCTTGTAGAAATTAATCCAGGTTCAGTGGCAAGAAATTGAATGGAAAGAATATCACTTTCTACAAGTTATATAGGTTAGAACTCAAAGTAACTCCAAGAGTGAAATATGGTGTCAGGATCTTAAGATTCCAATTCTCTGCGGTTTATTTGGTGAATTAGCCCGTCCGGGTCTATATCAGGGTCAGTTTTTAAGGTCCGTTCGTTTTTTTTAAGGTGAGTTTTCCTTTAATTATTCAAGACATAAGCTTAAAAACAGGGCTTATTATCATAGCCTCCACCTCTTGATTGGAATTCTCCAATCATAACGGTGGGTTTTACCCATTATAATTAGGATTTCTACTCATATTTACACCGTTGTAATTTCTTACTTTACCTGTGAGAGACGCTCTGGTCTAAGAATTAACTTAAAACCATTACATATGTGTTTGGAATTTATCCTTGGTCACCCTTATCACCAGGTGTTACCTCCTAGATAGTAACTCAGGACTTGGTAGTCTTACCATGTATCCCCCATCCGAATTTACGTTCCCAAGGATATGCAGCGTCTACTCCTTAACTTTCTCATGGAAGATAACATTAATTGTATCATATATACTGAAACATCTATCTACATGAATACTTCTTTGTTCTCAATTATAGAGGGAACAAGGACAAAAAGGAAATAATCACTAAATGATTAAGTAAAATAAAATGGCTCTGACTCCATTTTGTGTTCATGTAAAATACAGAATATAGAAATACATGTTTTCGATTATAAAATATCTGACAATAGAAGGAATAGATTGGCACTGTACTCGGGCCTAGTAGTAGTCCCTTTAAAATAAGTAATAATTACTCAAATTGATACACTCAGATATGTCAAACATTTTAATAGATTGTATTTTGTCTGCTTTTTTGATTATGTGTTCTATGCAGCAGCTGACAAAGACCATTCAAACATTTTCACCTTTGAAACATTGTTTGTTTAGATTTGCTTGGCATTGCCCAAAATCCTTGTTTTTAGTGTAACCATGGTTTTATATATTTTGAAACCGATGATGTAAGTGGGTCAAAATCAGAAATAAATATAATAAAATATGAATATGTGGCATATATCGCAAGAAACCTAAAAACTGTATAGTGAGATAAAAAAAGTCAACAGAACATATAGGCACTTACAGTAATAATTGTTTGGGTGATTACAGATAAAGTGGTGATGAATACCAATGTAAACACTTACTGGGAGTTCTATCGATATCCAATTGATAGTACACATTTGTTACCACCTGAAACCACCTGATTTAGAGTCTTAGGGTTTTATAACAATTTCAAGGTCCCGGAATGAATGGGCAGTTTCTCAGGGTCACCCAGTCTGGAGCCGACATTTTCATATTCTGCACTTAATGTTAATGATATCTGAGCATCTCAACATGTGCTTTCATTGATGATTTTTTTTATAAGGACTATCATCAGAACCATTTGGCAGCCAAACATTAGCAAGCTGCTCCAATTGAATCTTTGTGATTGGCTATTAAATTCTTAATATTTCATCATATTGTTAATAAAAGTGTGGTTACCATTGATTTGTCCTACAATTTTTCCAAAACAGCTAACGGTGACCCGTTTCTGCTCAGGCAGTACTGGTTGGTAGGAAGACCGAGAGCATTAAGATAGAAATGGTCAAGTTGCACAGTAATATGGCACAGGCAGAGTAAGAGCCAAGCCAGACTCTGGACCAGGCTAACAGTGACCAGCCACCAAGTTTGAGTGGACTCAGTACTAAGTATGGATTGCGTTGGCTCACCTGGCTATAAAGGAAACATTTTTTATATTTAATATTTTGTAACAATGTGAAGATAGAACAGAAATGACTTAATTTTTGACCCCTTTTTGCACACCCACAATAAGAGTTTTAAAAGCCTAGCGACATGCAGATTCATATTAATAAAAAACAGAACTATGTATTCACAGTGGCGGAACTACCGGGGTCGCAACTGCGACCGGGCCCTGGAGTTCTGCCAGTCAGGGGGGGCCAAGGCGCTCGGCAATTCTTGGGCCCGCCTGACTGACAGAAATCCAGGACTCCTCTGCTGGCCGCCTGCCTCAGCGCTGCCCAGAGTGCAGTGTTGGGAGCGTGAGGCGTTTGTCTCTGGTGCCAGCGCTTCACGCTGGGCGCCGGCATATGACGTCATACGCCGGCGCTCAGCAGTGAAGCGCCGGCACCCGAGACAAACGCCTCACGCTTCCAAAACAAGTTGGAAGGTAAGGGACCGGGGGGGGGGGGGAGGGGGTAGAGGTGAGAGGGGGTAGGCGAGAAGGAGGAGATCCTGAGAAGGGGGGTTAGGAGGGAGAATCCTGAGAAGGAGGTTAGGGAGAGAGGAGATCCTGAGAAGGGTTAGGGAGGGAGAGGAGATCCTGAGAAGGGGGGTTAGAGGAAGAGGAGATTGTGAGAAGGATTAGGAGGGAGAGGGGAGATCATGAGAAAAATAGATGGGTTGGGGGGCCTTAACAGATTCTCGCACCGGGGCCCTGAAGTTTCTAGTTACGCCCCTGTGTATTCATATACATTTCATGAAAATTTATAAAACATCGACACATGACACATGACATCTCAACTCAATAAATATAGAAAACACATTTGGTAAAAATTATACCGTTTTGGCTAACTGGGGTATAATTAATTGCAAGATTTTGACACTATCTAGGTCTGTTCTTCAGGGTATAATAGACCTGATGAAGAGACCTAGATAGCCTCGAAAGCTTTCAATCCATTATACCTTGGTTAGCCAATAAAGGTTTGATCCTTACTAAATTTGCCCTCTCTTTCTACGGGTAACACGGTACAACTCTATACCTTCATCAATAAATATGACAACGGAATTCTAAATGGTACTTTTGAGAGCATTTAAATAAAACAAAACATAACCAAGACTATTAATTGTGAGCTTCGGTTACATTGCGGTTTGAGGATTGAATAAGCCTTCCGCCGGGAGCCTGAGATGTGCTGAATTGCATTATGCTGTGAACGCTGATTTATTGATTGTCTGGAATGAAGGATAATGGGTTTTTAGATAGAGCAGATCAGCGCAGGCTCAATTAGGTGTGCGCTCGAGAACAGATAGCTATTTAAAGGTCTAGAACAATACATGCATTTGTTTCTTTGGTTATTACAGATGTTTTACGTTCTGTAGAAATTAAGAATGGATATTTTAGGATTTGCGTAAGCAAAAGGAAATATTGTGTACATTCTTTGACAATAAGACAATAGTTACATCAATACACATTGTAATGAGATCTTAACTAAGAGGTGAAGTTAAATTATTACTTTATTTACCTTACTTTATATACCGTGGTATTTTTTAATTAAGTATCCTACTACATGTGCAAGAAATGAATAGACAATGTAATAACCAGTAATTCATTATGTAGTATTTGTAACCAAAGGCACAAGATGTTCAAAACTCGGTTTTAAAATAAAAATGTGAAACACAAATTAGGGTACGTTTCTAAAATAAATTATTATCTTTTATTTATATATATTGATATTTACGCAGCGCTTCTTACAATATATTTGTTCAAGGGGTATGACAACTAGAATTGACAGACTAAGACAAACCGATACATAGAGTGGAGAGAGCCCGGCTTGCAAGCTTACAATCTAAATGTAGGAAGATATAATTTACAAATGCCCTCCAAAACAAGGGTATATAATTATATATCAAATGTTAAAGTGTTTGTAATTCCTCTGTTACCGGTAGATTGGAACTAGATCTTACACTTCAGCTATATTTGCTGAGACTGCTGAAAAAAAAAAAAAATTAAATTAAAAAAAAAAAATATATATATACCCTTATTTCCAGCTCTGCTATTTTAACGCCCTCCTTACATCCATACTGCCCTCAAGTTCAATGAATGGGATAGAACATTTACCCAAAATACAGATATGGAAAAAAAAGAACACGACTTTTTGTTACTGAACTCCTATGGTTATTCATAGTATTTAAATAATCATTTAAATTGGATTGAATAATAGTTGAAGTAAAAGTAACTGGAAATGATTGCATCTGGTGCTGGTCCCCTTAGGCCACCAGGCAAGCCCCTTAAAGAAAAAATCAAATAATATGACTTGTATTAGCAATACTGCTAACATTTTTTATATGGTAATATAATATTTCTGCTATAAAAATAGTATAATTCTGAAGATAGACACAAGATAGTTCACCCTTTTGAGACCATGTCTCGTTAAAGTATATGTTTGGAGATTCATAGTTACAGACATCAGGCTATAGAACATTCTTGAGTAGAGTCAGATTAAAAGTGAGAATTTGTTTTCCACCAAATATCTTACACATTCCCCACCTTCTCTGTTCAAGGAAAATTGACACCTGCGAAAGAGTGGTTAATAAGTGGTCGCTTGAACTGTACACAACGATTCAATCTACTACCTAAAATGTTGCGTGTGGCTTTATGTAAGTCATGTCAACAGGCCTAAAATGAGGTGGCCCCGGCACTTTAAGGCCAGCGGCCGCCAAATGACATGCGTTTTCATACTCACACAGAACAGGGCCGGGCCTAGCCAGCTGGTGACCATACCCTACAGCATCCAATCTGCAGCTATAGTGAGTCCTGCTGGCCAGTGACCCACCACACATTGGCCTGTAGTGCTAGTTGACCAGTCCAGGCCTGCATGTTAGGTTACTAGTCACATCACCCATAATGTAAGTGGCTGCAGAAAGTCCATGCAGAAATATGTTTTTTTTTCTGTTTGTATTACAACAAACTCTCAGTGCTTGAAAAATGGCGTTAGGCATCCAACAGTATCTGGAATGGTTTCTCTAATGTTGCATTTAGTTCCAAAAATGATAAGTTGGTGATTAAAAGTAGGTGAATGATTCATACAGTATATGAAAATGTTATCCCGCCGTGGAATCTCATCTTCAGAGAGGATGATACAAGAGTCTGGCAGTTTATAAATATTATCAAATTTATAGAATTCGAATGAATAAAGTAAGGGATTACTCATGGGTGGGAGTGATTTCTACCTCTGTATAGACTCTCGATTTTAAGTTTTTCCTTTCTAATTTTTCCCCCCTTATTATTTAATACAAAATCTAAAATTAGGTTACTACGGTAACCTTCATGTGACCTGTGCTCAGTAGACAGATGGGAAGAGCTCTTGGCTCAGTCAATAATGTATTTAGGTCTGCGCACATCAAACCAAAGAATTAATGTGTTTAGACATTTCCGCACACGGCTCTGTATCAGCATTGCTTCATACATGGCCCAGTTTTTAACTGGTACTCTTAATGGAAACCAGAATATGAATTTGTGAAAGAGGAAAAGGCTTTCTTCGGCCGTATTCCATCAATTTCTCACTCAGTGTCTTTATTTTAGTGACTGAATGCTTGTAATGATGTTTAGGCTTCTGGAAAACTTTCAATTAATTCCTTCAAGCTTCATGGTTACTGGATGCATCTTAGGGTCACTGAGTCTTGCTCAGTCAGAGGCGTCAGGTTGTCTCAAGAGATAACTGTTAGCAGCGAGTGATACTTTAAACACCTTGAGTATGAGAAAGAAAAACTTTAAAAACGTCTGATGCAGACCAGGAGGAGAACTCACTAAGCTCAGGTTGCATGAGAAACCACAAAATTGAAAATTTTCACTAAAATGATAAAAAGGCCAACAGAAGAGACACATCTGTTTGAATAAATGGGAGACAACTAAGCTACTAGGGTGTAACACCCTGTGACACCACCCAACTATCCTGGCTAGAAGGCACTGACCACCAGTGAAAACGAACACGAAGAGTGCGTTTTCGTGTTCGTTCCGAAGACACGCCGAAGAGAAGACGGTGGCGGTAAAACGTAGGCGAGGACACACACCACGAAGATCTTCGTGATCATCTTCGTCTTCGCCTACTAATCTCCCCGGTCCCTTCCCTATCTAACTTACCTTATCTTCGCAGCATCGCGGCAGTTCACTGACAGCGAACCTATGGATTTCTGATGCTACGTTAGATAAGGGGAGCGGAAATTCGTAGGTTAAAGGGCCGTGCAAGCGATCAATAGGCTCACTCGCACGGCCCCTTAACACCTTAAGGTGCAACAAGTTACGGCACCAGGAGCCTAAAAGTCTGTTGGTCACTCGTACAGACTTTAAAAAGTTAAACCCTAATGAAGCAACTTGTCCAGCAGATCCCACTGGTCTCCCTGTTCTATCAGTTAAATGTCCGTACAAGCGACTATATTGGTCATTCGTACGGACATTTAACTGATAGAACAGGGAGACAGTGGGATTTTCCGGATAAGTTACAGCACCAGGAGCCTAAAAGTCTGTACGAGCGACCAGAGTCGCTCGTACAGACTTTAAAAATCCTAATGAAGCAACTTGTCCGGCAGGTACCACTGGTCTCCCTGTTCTATCAGTTAAATGATAGAATAGGTAGACCAATGGTATCTGCCGGACAAGTTACGGCACCAGGAGCTTAAAAGTCTGTACGAGCAACCCTATTGGTCGCCAGCAAGGGGCTTGTCTGCCAATGCCAACCATTGGCAGACGAGCCCCCTGCTGACAACCAATAGAGTTGCTCATACGGACATTTAAACTCCTGGCGCCAGAGCTGCTGCAGTACGCGTATTAACCCCTTAACCGGAAAAAAAGAAGAAAAACCGAACACGAAGATTTTTTTTCCCGAAGACGAGCACGAAGACCAACATGAAGAGCCCCCTGGTGCCCAAGTCTACAGGTAAGCTAAGGTGGGGAGGAAGACATACACTGTCTGTCTTAGGCATAGTCCAAATCTGTCAGGTAACCAGCCCATTGAACAGTGGCAAACCCGGCAGCCTGATCGCCCAATTATTTGACACAAAAGTGATGGGCTGCTGCCAGAGAAACTGAAAAGGCTTCCTAAACGTTGGAGTGCAATTAATGTTTTGACAAAGTAAGACAGTACCTTCAACAGATAATACCTGTCCTACCTTACCTATTCACCAACTTTATTGTGATTATACAGATACTTTCCCTATCCACAAACTGTATGTATCAAAGGACATTGTTGCTTGAGCCCCTACACTAAAGATATAGGTATAAATTACACAAATACAGTAGTATAAATGGTGCACAGTAGTCAATATTAGGGGTTAAAAAAAAGACACTCATTGATGCAGGATAACTCACAGGAAAGACAGTGATTGTGTTAGCTTTATTGACCAGCATTAAAAAACATGAGATTAATTCACCCGATCGACAAAAACAAGGTGTAAGCGCGAATGATTTAGTGCTATTCAACAGGACAGAGTACAATTCACCTGTGTTTCCCGGGCTGAATTATGTTACTCACAATTGATTAACGTTTGTAACAGCTAGTATCATAGAAAGGGCCCACAATTGGGAGTGGAACTAGCTGGAGCCCGCATGTTATCCTATGACAGTCCATTTTCTCTAGTGTTTGAGCCCCTGGGTACTCTGCGGCTACAGGGACTTGACAAATAAACCAAGGTGCCCAAGGCGTAAACCAAATTATAGCCCAAAACGATCTAAGAGGTTCAGAGCAGACTGAGTCCGATTGAATGTTTTAATGAAGCTGAGGTCTGGTACACGAAAATCTGGAAACAAGGAGCTACCGGTGGACCCCGAATAAAAATGCCAAACTCACTATTGGTGTAAAATGCGTATTGGGTTGCATGCAATTAAAACAGCAGGTATAAAAGAAGTAATATGCGTAATAGAACACATGCGGCTAAAATGGTGGAGTCTTCAGTTGAAGCTGATACCTCATATTGGGCCAAAAGATGTAAAGTTACATGAACTTTGGGGACCTGAAGACGAGACCTCTAAGCGTCCATAAGCTTTATTCTGTTCCGGTTCAATAAAACTGTACCAACTTCAACGAAAGACTTGGTATTTACTACTGCTAATTATTCCACATCTGCAACAACAAACCGCATAAGACATATAATAATTAATACATAGTCCAGCCCTGGATCTAGCTGGTACAAGATGCATGAGATTTCACAGCTACTCTTACTCTGAATTTATCTCTATTCACTATGATGGGCAATGAAGAAATGTATTAGAAGAGAATAATATACTTTATACAATATACCGGTATATATATACATTATAATATACTAAGAATATTTTTTTTCTGCAGGCCCCTTATATTCCTTCTAGAAAACCATAGAAGAAATGACCAATCTAGAAAAGCCTCTCTGGCCTTGGCGGATCCTAATAATGAGAGATCTTGAGTGGGTTATGTGCAGTCTGAGGAGATCACTGCGTATGCTTAATACAAGCGGTTGCCCGATTTATACCATGACATTAACACATTCATTTTGCCCCATGTTTTCGCACAGGTTTATTGGCAGCTCTCTGTACAGTATAAGCCATCGCTGGGATATTTGCAGTGCGCTTTAAAATCCAGGGTTACCATAGCAACCTCAAACACCAAGTTATAGCTTAATATGTGTAGCCACACACAATATTGAATTCACCCCAAAACCCACGCTAAAAGCCAAAAGCTCGAGTACAGATAAAGGCTTTAATTGAGTCATGATTTTTATTGGGCCGGTTAGGCAGGCTTAATATTTTCCCTTTATTCATGAATTAATATTTATTAGCCGCATTTTAATTAACCAGACCCAGTTTTTGTTCATATATGTACACATAAAGATACACTCACTTTGACAGTAGATTAAGTCTTTACTTAGTAAGAGTGTCCTTGTACTCCATCTCTTGCATGCACTTGCTTGCTCACGAAAAAAAAGAAGGGTGGCAACTTTTACCCCAGGACAACAAATGTAGGCTAATGGATTTGGAACCAACACACTTAATTCACAGTATCTATCACTGTCCAACACAAGCTCATATAATGAGACAGCATGAAAAAGCAGGTAAAGGATCCAGTCATTGCAATAGATTATTCTAGACACCCTAGTGAATTATTAAATAACAGCAGCCTATAGGGAAAATACCCCTTTGCCATCCTTACCAGTCTTCACCTGCTCATGGCAGCCCCCTACTGATAGCTCAGTTTCCTAGGCAACTGAACTGGGGGGTGCAGGGTGCCATGAGCAATGTGCCTATATAGTCGCGCCGGCCATGGGCGAACGTGATAACATGGTGTGATGATGTGATGACATAGAACAATGTACCCAATGAGAAGGGGAAGTATATATATCAACACTCCGTGTCAGAATAAAGCCAATATAATCTTTTTAACAGAACAAAACAAATTACGCATCTCAGCACAATTACTTCACATTAAAGATTTGCCGCTGTCCCATAACACATTAAATGCTTAGCTTCAACTGCAATGCTGTAAAATTCAGAGGTAGCACAAACACTAATTACCAGCAGTAATTAGCAGAGTATTGACTACTTTCCATAAACGAAGGCGGTACATGTAATAATAATTAATCACGCTGGCCTATGCCTGACATGTGATTAAATATAACCTTCAGCACGTGTCCTGCGTGTGTGCGATTCACCAGTGTCAATAGATCAATTAGTGTAAATGGTTTTACATAATGACACCAGATCGCTTCGCTCTACGGAAATAAAACTAAAATGTAACACGTTTGTACTCTTTTCCTCATTTGTACGTTTATGTTTATTAAGAAAAATAGACAACATTGCAACAATAAAAAATGTTTGTTAAAAAAAGTAAGAAACATAAGAAAAAAAGGTTAGTAGCCTAGAAAAACGGGGGAGGTCTTTGCCATTTCCTGTAAAGCCAGCCCTAGAGGACCCCAAGCACGCACAAGCAGACCCTTTTAAGCTGGGACTAATGACATCTGATATCATTGACATGGTGTTAGATGCCACAACATGTAAGCAAAATTGGTACTTTGTGCTTACTTGCTCCATATTATAAGATAAAATAAGGAAATTATAAAATAATACATTAAAATGTTCAGAGAAAAAGCCTTTTAGAGGCAAACAGGGTATATTTATCCTTCTATTCCATTAAAAGGGACTTTATTTTGTTTATTTAGTTTTACTTATAAAAAATGTCTTTATTGAATTAGCATTATTTTCTTAGTTATATGTATATCGGGAAAGGGGGACCCCTCAGCACAGTTGCATGGGACCCCATTCTTCTGAGTTACTGTAACGGTGTTTGGGGTATTTGCTCAGCGGTATTTATCACTGCACAGTCTATTGAGTGGCAGAAAACTTGAATTTGAACAAGTTTAATTAATCCAATAAAAATGCCTTCCCACCTAGCGGTTAAACCCCAATTTAACATTCGTTAGTTAACCAGATTTATTTTGTTCACAATTTCCTTACTTTTAATCCCAGAATAGAATAAAAACACGATCCCCACTTTAAATATACAGTATTGAGCTTTTTTATATTGGATTGTAAGATTAAATTTTAACAACCTATTACTTGCCGCTAAAGCATATTAATTACCAAAGTTTACAATTACTTAGTTTGCAAATTAATAGCAGAATTAAACTCTGCTTAGTATCTGCTTAGCAAGACCCCTGCTGAGATCGCATCTGCTCATTTGGAGCTAAAACCACACTTCTAGCATTCAGGTCATACAGAGTGCGGACATTAAAGGTTTTTATCACCTTTTTTTAAACTAAATGTAGAAACATCATTCTTCTTCTGCTGAATGCCAAAACCTTATGAGAAATAATTTTACAATCATGTAAATTTGTCCCATAATTTCATCTTTCAGCCTGTAGAAGTGATCTCTGGCTCAATTTATCATGTTTGACTTTTCTCGAGGACCAATAGGGCTAAATCCACCTTCTTTTCTGACAATTGTTTCTGAGAACACTTAATAACCATGGATATAAATATATATAT
>VKOC01000446.1:17329-42906 GCA_009364415.1 Spea multiplicata
AAAAATGGAGAAGTTTTGAAGACTTGAGAAGAGGGGGTTTGGGTCTGGCTGGTGCCGACACTCTTAATTCACCGAACAAGTCCCACAACGCTCTCTTCGATGAATTAGACCACCTCTGCCAGGCAAGTTGACCCAGCGCAGGACGTAACATTTCCACCGGGTCCGTTCACCGAGTGGCTTTTACCCAACATCTGAGGCTGCCCACTCAACTCAGCAAGAGTCCTGGAGGTCTACAGAGTCTACTCGTCATCTGAAGTTCCAGATAAATGGCCCGTGAACGTCCAGTTCAGTCTTAATTTCTCTTTACGTTGGATGAAAACGAGGGGCGTGCATAGTCTTAGACGTTCCATGTGTTAGAAGGATAGTACCCCCCCCCCACCCCCCCCCCCCCCCGCCATGGCGTTAACGGAGGACATACTCTCCAGCGTTTCAAAAACAAAAACCCACTAACCCAAACTAGCACTGAAAAAACACACAACATAAGCGGAACCTTGCGTTATTTTAGCACATCTTGTGAAGCCTTTATTGAGGACGGCAGTCCCCAGGCGTTGATCTAACCCCAAAAAAAGAGGGACCTTAGCACGGAGACCGACCCAGGCACGCCTGAAAGGAACTACGAGCGTCTCGTGACGCCTGCCTTCACCCCGGGCTGCTTTTTCCGCCCTAGCCCAGTGGTGGCAATCTCATGAAGTTTTCCTCTCGTATTTTTTGGCGTTTCCACAAAGCCTGTAGGTCATTTCACATCCTCAACCCAGTTCCCAGGGCTCCTCAGTGCCTGTAAGTAGATGTTTGCCCTTCCCTAAACACCCCCGCACCCCAACATAGACTTCTACCTGCAGTTTAACCGCAGTTACACACCCCTCTTTTTTTTTTTCTTTCCTGATGCCCCCCCCCAGCATTACCCCATCACTCAGGGCAAAATACAAAACCAAGAACATAATAGAACATAATGCAATCCCCCCCTTGCGTTAAAATCATCTACCCTTCCACCAGTTTAAAACAATTTACAAAAATTGTAGGAAACGTAGCACCATTAAAAAAGAAGGGAAATATTTACCCTACCGAAAAACACAGAAAAAAAACCAAAAAAAATTATACACAGAATATTTTTCTTCTGTTTTTTGTTTTTTTTACAAAAAAAAATGCTCCAAACATCTTCAATTCTAAAAGAAGAAAAACAAACCCGCAGAACGTAATAAATAATGCATTAGAGAAAAAAAATAATAAAAATTCAAGGTAATTTCAGCTTTTAATGGATTTTCCCCCCTTATGAGGTCTCGTAAAGTTTTTTTTTAGTTTTTTTTTTGTTTTAGACTATGTGTATGTAGAGAGCTCAAAAAAAAACAGTAGATCCAGAGGAACAGATCACTCACACACAAGCATATGGTGAACGCTCAATGGAAGGGTGTCCAACACGGCCACCGGGGGCCTGAAAACCCAGGAACTGGGATTTCTCTAGGGGGGGGGGCAATTAATTCCGACTCACTGCCGAGTAGTGTGCTAAGTGCTATCCTGTAAAGCCGGGGTTTGTCGGTGGCCCCCTGAATGCCGGGTGGGACACCCCTGGATGTAGTGGTCGAAGAAGTTATGAGATATGCAGATTCCGCGGCATGCAAAGCGTGAAACGATGGGGAGCGTACGCGAGCGAGGCGTATACCGCAGGGCGCTATGGTATAGGGATGTGAATACTGTACACGTGTCGGTGTGGAGCAGAAGTCAAAGACAGCCGGGCGTGTTTTACATCTACAAACTGTCCCGAGTTTCCTGCCATTAAAAAGGTTTTCGTTATATCACCGGGAAGACTTAATTGTCACATGACACAAAAGCAGGCGCTGATAGGTTGATGTCGCACAAGCTTTAAAAATCTCAGGGGAAAAGAATAAAATGGCAGATCTGCTAAGGATCGCTTTGCTTAACATCCTAGCGAGTGCACACCGAGTGGAACAGCACCTTTAACAGACAATAAGCTGCATTCCGTGGATCATAATACTGTTTGTTTACAGAAAAAAAGCTGATTTTAAGGAGTTTTAAGGTCGCGTTAATATTTTCCGTTTAATTCTAGAGCCTTTTCAGTATAAAACTCCGGGATTTGGCCCCAGAATTACATTTCTTTTTAAGTTAATTAAGAATCGGTGGCATTATGATGGTTTTTTGTTTAAATAGTTATATATTTATACATCATTTTTTCAGCTATATAGATAAAAATGCATTTAGAACGATGTGCAGATTGGGGGCCGCGTGTGAATGAATTGCCTCTGATGGGTGGGTCTTTTTGAACATTAACCCCTTAAGGACGACGGGTTGTATTAAACCCATTAATGACAACGCATTATGAGCCCGTACTTTGTCGTGAAGGGGTTAAGAAAAGCAGGGGTAAGAATGAAATGAAGCAGGGGTGCGTAGCGATAGAATGAAGCGACTTGCGGGGGTCCACATTAAGGGTGCTGTCCCTCCTATTCCGGATACTGCTGAATGCCCGGCTCCTACCGAGAAAGAATTTTCATGGAAAAAATCTTGCCTTGTTTAGGTTCCCCCCCCCCAGGGAATGTTTAATTACCATGTGACACAATAGCGAGTGCCGATTGGCTGTTGCCATACAAGCGTTAAAAAAAAACCACTTCTCAAAACGCTCTTTACGGGAAAGGAGAAGAATAAAATGGCGGATCTGCTCTGCGTAGGTGGAACAGCGCCTTTAAAAAAAAAAGGAAGAACGGAGGCTGAAATGGAAAGGTTAGAGAGGACGGTGGAGAGAGAAGGGAGTGATGGGAGTTAGGGATAGAAGACAGCGAGAGGAAACAAACATGGATAAAGACAAAAGCCAAGAGGGATTCATACGGCAACACAGAGACGCGACAAGCGACAAGCGACGACGACCAGCAGACAGGGGAAGATAAACCAAATCTATATATATTTCTGTATATATATATTTTATATTTATATATATATTCATTTTTATTTTTTTTTAATAAACTTCTATATTACAGAGACCAGGAAATGGGGTGAAAATCCAAGGAAACGATGAAAAGAGAGAAAGTCTGCGCTGAATAGATTATTTTTTCTGTTATATATATAAAAACCCGTATCCCTCTCTCAATGGACAGAACTCGGGGAGAGGTTCATTCACGCACAGTCATCGGGGGATGGGGGGATTTTGTTTTATAAAAGGAGAAGCCGCGAGAGCGGAACCCCACTGGGACCCCCCATTCGGCCCGTGGGGGAGGGGGGCGAGATGTCGATGCCAGCGAAACCGTGGAGAACCTCTGAAGACCCCCATCGGAGAGAGCCAAGCAACGACTCCGCTCAATGCGCCCGCGCGCCCCACCGTGACCCGCCACTTTCCACACGGCATTGCCACGCCAGTGCGGTTTTACCCCTCCTTAGCGGATGGGAAAAAAAAACGCGGCCATCAACAATTTCTCTCCGTTTGTTAAGTCGATGTCTCTATCCTCCAGCATCTCAGCCAGGCCCCCCAATGCACACACGGAGAAGCCCCTCACATGCCCCCCCTCCCCTTTCACAATAACACTCAACGTGGCCATTGTGGGCATCCCCCCCCACCCACCCATCAATAAAAGCAGAGCACCACTCTAAAAACTTAATTTAACATTTTTTAAAAATAAACTCAGTACCCCCCAACTTGCAAAGACAAAAAAAAAAGACACAAAAAAACCCATTCAAAAATATTTTAAAAAATTAATATACAATCCCCACCCCCCCTCCCCCCCAAAGTCACAAATTCAAGATTTCAGAAATAAATATTCCTGATAAAATTACAAAAAAATAAAATAAAATTAGCAATGTGGACAAGTAGAATCCTGCATCCTGATTGGCTGTTCCCGCATTGGGACGGGATCTGTGTAAACAAGGCCTGCGATTGGCTGGAGAGAGACAAAAGCTGCCGATCTATGATTGGCTCCCCTCCATCCTCCCCCATTCCGTGGCTCTCGTCTGACTTGCTGGTTGGATAGCACCATTCCCCCCTCTTCCCCCGGTCTGGGGTAAAGGAGAGGGGGAGATTTGATTGGCTGGCTCGGTGGCAGATGAAGAAAGGGGAGAGGCTGCTGTAGGGGCAGCAGGAGGGGGCGGAGCCTCACCGTGTGCTTGGGGGTGGTGCCTAAAAAAAAAAAAAAATTTTTAAATAAAAAAAAGTACGATTAAGTCTTTAAAACGTGAATTGGGGAGCTAAAAATAATTATTTTAAAATATAAAATATCAAACGGGCATAAAAAACCTGCATACTCAAAAAATAAAAACCGGGGTTCAATCATTCAGATCGCAAATCTATTCATCAAAATTCCAAGTACGGAACAATTATTAAAAAAAAAAATAAATTAAATAAAATTAATAAAATAATAAGATAAATATATACATATTGGAAATAATAAAATAAAAAAAATCAAGATGAGCCAATAAGGAAGAGAAGGCCGAGAGCCACTAATGATGAGGCCGAGAGTAGCCCAAATGATTGAAGTATTCTAAGGCTGCATGGGGCGCCCCCCGCGCTGCTCACTCACCAGGTTGAAGCCGTCATACGTGTGCATGAGCTCCTCCATCTTGTACTGCTCCAGAATCACCACGTTACTCATGTTGCTGCTGGCGGAGCGTGCGCAGCCCTCGCAGTGGACGAGGTACGTGTTCTTCCCGCCGCTCTCACTCGTCACGAACAGGATATTGAACACTTCCACCTGCGGGAGGCGGCATAGCGTTACGGGGGGGGAGGCAGGAGGGGTCGTATTTAAAGGGACATTAAACCCCAACCAATGGTTTTAATGGAGAGATCCGTCACGCCTATGGCTGCTCCCCTGTGTGATTGCGTGTTGGCGCATCGCTTACACACGTATGAGCGTGTTCATGTTTAAGGTGATTGCCCGTATATACACGATTAAGCTGTCGGCGCCCGTCTCCTGCGCCTCATGCCTTCTATATATACCGAGGCGGGGCGTACTAACGAAACAGCACCATGGAAAGGGAGGGCCCCGGAGGCGGGAAGGGAATGCACTCACATCACACTCGTTGCAGTAATACGCAGGTTCATCCTTCACTCGGCTCTGGTACGCGATCTTCCTGCCGCTGCGGATCAGGCTGTCCCGCTGTATCTGACAGCGCTTGATCGATTGCATTAAGCAGTGCCTGCCAAACAACGCGGTACAGGGAATGTGAGATCGGTGGCAGCCCGTGGCAGGGCCAGCATTACCTAATCATTTTCCTGTCCTGCACCATCACTCCCTCCTCCTCCTCCCACAAAGGCTGCCTGAACCAATCAAAAACAGCTGCTTAATAACCGGGGAGAAGTAACTCAATGGGGAGGAATAATCACACAGATCCTGAGAACCGGAAGTACAGATGGCTGCTCCCCATCTGGATATCACATGTGTACAGAACTGTAGGATTTGGGAAAGGCCCGGTTGAGCAGTCACACCGGAAACCAACGTGGCAAACCCTGGAAGTGGTAGATTTACTAAACTGCGAGTCTCCTTACCCAGAAACTGGGGGGGGTATTTGTCAAAAGGTCAGACACTCACTTTATCATGCGGTAGAGGTCGGGGTCACTAATCTTCACAGTCTTCGCCACGTTCCACGAGACGTGGATCATCGGAACAATGGATTTCACGTTCTTGACCTCGTTCCACTCAAAGCGTTCCAGGGCCAGCTGGTACTGATAAGCTGAGAGGGAGATTTACCGTTAGTACGAGAGTCAAGCTCCAGCCATGATGTCCTCCACCGTGGTGGTGGAAACCACTTCCTAGACATCAACTCACGTGTCAACGGCCCCACGTTCCAGGCGATGTTGTTGCACCATCCGATGGCCTGCACCCAGTGAACGGTCCCCGCGTTGATCCACACCAGATCTCCCGGCCGCTGTACAAACCTATACACGGGGATATCCGCCTTGTACAGATCCTCCAAGACTGGCCACCAAGAACCGGTCAGGTAGTCCACGTTGTGCCTGCAGGAGGAGGAGGTAACGTAGAAGTGAATCCAGTAGACTGTATACGGAACCTAGAACAATATACGTCACATATACAGAGATAACACGGAACGTCTAACTGCAAACGGTCCGAGTATCTCCTCCCCACCAGGAGGTAATAAATTAAAAAAGTAGTCAATGAAGACCAAGTCCCAGTCTTTTTTGGAAAAAGAGGTCTTAAGTATGGCCCTCCTCAGCTATAGAAAATATATAATAATAACGTTTTTATTATTTTTATTTTACAAGTAGGGCCCTCCTTAGCTATAGATAATATAAACTGACATTTGTAGATTTTTTTATTTTATATATATAATTTTATTTTTTATTTATTTAATTTTTACAAGTAGGGCCTCCTTAGCTATAGATAATATAAACTGACATTTGTAGATTTTTTATTTAATATATATAAATTTTTATTTTAATTTTTATTTAATTTTTTACAAGTTGGGGCGCCTCCTTAGCTATAGATAATATAACTGACAATTGTAGATTTTGTATATTAATATATATTTTATTTATTTATTTTACAAGTAGGCCTCAGCTATAGATAATATAAACTGACATTTGTAGAATTTTTATATTATATATATATTTTGTTTATTTTATCTTATTATTTTTTCTTTTTAAAGGCTTTTTTTTTTTTATTTTTATAATACAAACGTCCGACACTGACGCAGAAACAAACTCTTGGCATTTAGTCCTCTGGAAGGAATGAACGCTGGAAAATTTTCTTTAAAAAGAGCCAACCTTATACATATCATGTTAGATTAAAAGTGAGTAAAAATAAAAAATTCTGTTCCTGCCACCTGCTTTCTTTCACAAACGGCACAGGTGCCTGAAGATGGACCCCGCAAAGGAGGCAGCAGGAAGTTTTCGTCATTTTCCTTCATACAACCGGGGCAAATGATTCTTGTCCAAGCTGCAAATTCCATGAGAATAAGAGGTCTTCTGCACAGCGATGACCTCCGTATCGTTACGCGGGACCCAGAAGAGGGATTCCGCCGGGGTCGGGGAAGTTCCGGCCGCGGACTGACCTGTCGCAGAAGGTGCTGATCTCCTGCCAGTAATTCTCATGCACGGCGAACCACTCGCAGTCCCCGGGGCCGATGTTTATGTTCACGGAACAGAAATTATTATTCTCTTGGTGGCCTAAAGAGAAAACAGTAAAGAAAAGCCATTGAAGGGTGCCGAGGACCAAAGGCTTAAAGATGGCGTCTCACCCGCACCTTATTCTTCTAAGCCACGCGGCTATACGTGGACCATCAAATAATTCAGGGTGGTCGGTGCTCGTTTCCGGTGCAGGGGTGGACGGGGTCACGTATACATGGTTGTGGCGGAGGGCAGCATGACTGTTCTAACAATTTATAATGACATTTATTGCCCTGTTACCTGGGGTCCGGCTTCCTGGTACTTTCATGTACAGCTGAACCGTGTTCATGCCTAGGATGGTGTGTCCTACGTGGCTTAGCATGTTCCCGTTGGACGTGACGCGCATGAAGGAAGGCAGCTTCAGCAGTTCCTGAAGTTGAGGCTTCCACCTACAACAAAAAAATCCATATTAATATAATATAATAATATATCAACTTCCTCAACGTCTTCCCAGTCCCACCAGACGCAGCCCACCCAGCCAACAGAAGAGATTCTCTTTAGTGGGTTCTGGAGAGAGAGCTGAATGGAGAGAAAAGCTTCTCCATAACCAGGATCTCTCCACCAGTCCCTGGCCAAGGAGGTCCAACTCAATAAACTTTCCAAGCCGAGTCCTGCTACACTGGAAGGAGAAGTCACCATGGAAAAAGACCTACAGAGATAGAAGATGTTCCCTGGAGAACGCCGGTTACTTTTAACTACTAATGAAGCAGGAGAGAAATATGCATCATTGGATGACGCCAGTGATCTTGTCAATAAATCTCACCTTTTTGGGTCAGAGAGGTCAATATTGGTGCCAAACTTGATAATTTGAGGGGTCTTGTGCTCCTGGTTTGTGCTGTGGAGGTAGAGAAAGACGGAGAGAGGGAAGTCAGCATTTGCCACACACTGTCCCCAGGCTGGGTCAGTTCTTCCTTAGTGCCCATAGTGCCCAAGTTACCTAGGGGGTGGGGGTTCTGTGGTGCTGTCAGGTTCATTCAGTTCATCATCACTGTCCTTGTCTTCCTATAGAAGGAATAATAATAATAAGGTTAAGCAGGCGCCATGACAACGAAAACAAAAGAGTACAGCAGACCAAGATGGAGGGCTAGCCCCACGACATGTCCTCCATGGGCCTGGTTGGAGTAACAAAAAGGGAAAATCTACTAAACAATCCTTATCATGAGTTATTTATTATGGGGGCTGAACATGTTATGGGGCTGGGACCATAGTAGTGTGTATCTCACTATAACGGTGCCGTAACATCTGGGGCTTTTATTGCTGGTGGTTCCACCTACCTGTAGAGACTCTTGAAAGGAAGATGCCTGGTACTGAGCATATTTGGCAATGGTGGTGTGGGACCGGCTGCTCTCACAGTGCCAGACTTGCCGGGTTCCAGACGGGTCCCAGTTCTCATCCGACGGCTGCTGCACTTGAGTACGAACCTCGACAGAGTGATCCGCGTTGGCATCCACCAAGGTCTTCGTGGAGAAGAGACCCAGGTCTGAAGGAGAGCGACACGGAGATGGTAAGCAGGAGGCAGATAGAGCAAAGACGTTCCTCCTCCCCAAAACCCATCCGAGGAACAGTGACCCCTCACAAGTAACTTGCAACGCTCGAAAGAAACTCACTCAGCCGCAAGGACCCAGCCAATCCACGTATCACCGTGATGGGATTCTTCGGGTCGGTACAGAATTGAAGAAGAACAGGAGAGAAAGCATCGCGTTTACTTTCCAACTGCATGGGAGGAAAAGGGAAGGAGTAGCGTTACTATGTCGCCTGGTATCGGGAGAAGAGGGCTTACACTGCCCCACAGAGGACAAGGTACTTACATAGATACTGGGCGTGGGAGGGTTGAGTTTCTCCCGCGGGAGGTTGCACTCGGTTCCCATGGGGGGTTTCACGGACATAGAGGGCAAGAGGTAGGATTCCTTGAACTTTCCCTTCATCACTAAATTTCTAAGGCAAAAACGACAGAAAAGGAGAAACCGAATTAAAAAAACAAGAGAAAAAGCCAGAAGTTTGACTTATTTTGGCACAAGCGCTCCTTTGCTGATCTTGAACCCATGCTCCTGCTCCATAGTCTACTCATAAATCCTAACCAAGGTTGCATCTGGCTGTGGCCCTCGACACTCCTGTACAGCTTCCCATAAAACACGGGACGACACAGAACCACATTTATTAAGGGTAGCCCTCCATTCTACCTCACGCCCATTAGTACACTTACTTGGTGGCTCGGACAATATCTGCAGCCGAGTGGTTAATGGTCAATTCGCTGGCATGTAGTCTCCTCTCCTCCACCTCGGATGCGATGAAGGTCTCTCGATCCCCGCTTTCCACCTTTATCAACCGGATCTTCAGCTCCTTGGGTGGACCCTCCATGAAGGGTCTCATTTTCAACAGGTCAGATGTTACGTTCCCATTGGAAGGTGGAGAAAGAGCAGAAGCCGGGGTACCAGGGGTGGTGGATTGGTGGTGGTGTCCTTCCTCTCCTCCCCTTCTACCCGTCTCAGATTTCCTTCTATCTCCCCCTGACCCTTGTTTCTGAGAAGATTTTGGTGCATCCCTACACTGGCTTTGAAGATCCAAGTTACCCAAAATCTGTCGCTCTTTGTCCTTTTGTGAGCGTCCCTCTTTTGCCCTCCTGCTCCGGTCTCTCTTGGACTTCCTGTGTCTCTTGTCCCTCTTCTTTCCCTCCTCTTTGATGCGGGTCGGAGCAGGCAAGGAGATGGTCAGTCTCTCATGGGGTCTCTCCGACTCTACTACCCTAGCACCCTCCGTTTCCGCTTCCAACTTGGTCGCCTCACCTGGGGATTTAATGCTGTCTTTCTCGCCCTTTCGCTTTAGTAGCTCTGATGGATTATTGTCACTTATTGCCACCTGGGGTATCTGTGGTTCTGTTATCTTTTTTGGTGACTGACTTTCAATGAACTCCTGCAATCTCTCAAGTACCCCATCCAACTTCGTCATTTCTGTGATGCTTGTCCCATGCAACTTTGAGGCATGTTCCTTAACTGTCGTTTGAGTTGAGTCAACATGGCCAGTGACATTCTTTTTCCCAGCTACCTTCAATGATATCTTCAAGTCCCTATCAACAGTCTCTTCCTTTCGATCTACCACCCAGGGTGTCCCCTGCTTCCTTTCTACCACCGATTCAGGTTTTGCTGCCGCCCATTGCACCTCTGGTTTCTTTGGGACTGGTCCTGTTTGTTTCTCAGGCCCCCAGGCTGTATCTAGATTCTTCTCAGCTGCCCCTTCTTGCTTATTTGTTCCCCAAGGTAATTCAGTACTTGCCTTAACTGGACTCTCCTGTTTACCTGCCCCCCAATGTCTCTCTGGTTTTCTTTCTATCACCACTTCGGGCCTTCTGGCTGTCTTCTCGGATGTCCTATCTTCCTCCACCCGGCTGCACCCAGACACTCTAGAACCCTCTACTAGAGTTTCACAAGCTCGTGAGATGTCCTCTAGAATGTCCGTCTCAGTCCGCACTCCTGTCCTCCTGCCTAGCATCCCTTGCCCTGTGATTTCTGAGTTAGGGGTTGCCCCAATAACAGTTTTTTCATCCCAGGCCCGGCGTGAGGTAGATTGCGCAGTGTATGGGTTGCTACGCTTGCCCACCATAGCACCAGCAAAGTAGGCCGGGCCTCCTCCTCCCTTCAGGCCACCACCACCACGGTAGGAATACTTCTGTCCTTCTAGCACGCTGGCCAGCGATTTCAGAACACTATTTCCACCATGCTGCGCAGGTCGTGTCTCACTGCCACCTTCCTGTCCCAGTATTGCTTTTTTGGGACCATAATAGGGGAACAACTCGCTAGGCCTCACTTCTGCCATTTTTGTTCCTGGCACACTGTTTTGGGTTGGACCAGCAAGGTGTGGATCTGACCTGGCCTCAGTTGGGGGGCAAGTGGAAGGAGCAGGGGAGATAAAGTCCTCTACATTGGAGCTCCCACCAACTTCTTCTTTCTCAATGGACTCATCCAACATTTTCATGATATCATCCAACCCATCAGGCAATATCTTCGCAAACTCCGAGGGTTCCTCAAACGGCTCAGCTAACTGCCCTCCGGGGAAGTCAAAGAGTTGGTCGCACCCAGTGGACTTCTCCTTCTCCTGCCTGCAACCTCCATTGCTCTCCGAGAAGGCCGGGCTTGGACTCAGCGGTTGGCTGCTCAGATTTGGGACTGACTGTGCTGATGGAGAAACAGAACCCGACACTTGCATGCTCCCTGAGGTATCTTTGTGGTGAGGGGCAGAAGAAGGGACGAGTGAGGTGTTGTCCTCTTGCACAGGAGAGCCCTTTCCACCCGAATAGCTGCCTTCAGCCCTAGAGAGTCCATGGCTTGGTATTTTCGAGTCATCCGTCTCTGGGGTGCGGGGTTGCTTTCGGATTCCTTCTCCCAGCTCCTCCTCTTTTTTGGGGGTAAACACAGGGTCATCAATCTTTTGCAGGCTCTTGAGTACATGATCCAGGCTGGCCGACTGGAAGGCCTCAGATCTTGGCCTGACATTGCTGGTGGTGATGCCCTGAGTTCGGTGCTCGTAGACGCTGCCCCCCTCTTGGGTTTTGCAGGGCGGGAAATACCCTTCCCGCTTGACCCCTCCAGGATTCTCTCCATACAGTATTTCCTCCAGAGCATCTCCCCTCTTCACCTCCTCCTTGACTGGGGCAGGCAGCCAGCTCTGTTGCAGTGGGGGAGGGCAAGGGGCAGGAGATGGCTGGGGCTGGACAGGCAAGCAGAGCGGTTTGGGGGGATCTGGCTGCTCCGGAGGAGGGGGGCAGATCCTAGCAGTTTCCACAGGGCTCTGGTAGCGATCGGAGGACTGAAAACAAAAGAGGTAATATAATATATTATAGATACATATTTTTTGAGGGACTATTGACAAGTCCTACAAATATACATTAAGGACATAACTCAGAACTACTTACAGGGGGTAGATCAGTCCTAGAGGTCTTCGGTGGCGGAATGCGGTGTCTTCTCTGGTCGTAAGGCACATGAAGTGGTGGTGGTGCTGGAGGGGTGACATCTGTTGGTGACCTTTGACCCCGAGCCTCAGTAAGGTCACTCGGAGGACGTGGTTGCTGGTGAAGTGGTGGTGGACGAGGAGGACAGTAAGGGGGATAAGATGCAATATGGGGTGGTATGCGGGGATCCTGAAGAAGAAGCAAGAAGACGACAGTTGTGAGAAAAGCTTAGCAATTACGATCGCCACATTCTCCAGCGTTTCTGGGAGGACGCTTGTCGGCTCACCTGCCTGTCCCTTCGTTCCACCCAAGGCTCATGGGTAAGGGGATTCCAAACATTCGGCTTGGCAGGCGCCTGGTGGTACAAATTCCCAGAACCTCCTGTGCTCGGAGGGGAGTGCAGATTGTGGGATCCTCTCCGCTGCTGAAAGCGGAAGAAAAGACGTTAAGGCATCAACCCAATTCAAGACAAGTCAGACAGGGCCACACGTAACTGATCATAGATACGACTACTCCTGCGGCCAAATGCTTAGGGCCACCAAAGATGGCCTCCCCTGCCATCTCCAGTGTCCACCAAGCTCAGCCTCCACCTTCATGCCCAAGGGGGCACCAACCTCAGCCTCGCTTGCCATCCCTAGGACCACCAACCCTTAGCTTCCTCTTCCATCCCCAGCACCCACCAACCCTCAGCGGTGCCAGCCCCTTCAACCACAGGTGCCCCGTTTCCCTCTCCGGAGTGTCAGACAATCACCTGCTCAGGACTCCCGCTCCTTCTTCGCTTCATGGGCTGCTCCTCGCCCCCATGAGGATTGTGAGGGGGAGATTGGAGGGCTGAAGATTCAGTTGGGGGGACAGGGCGCTTCAGCTGTGGGGGACCCCTCTTACCCACAAAATGCCTCTTCTGCTGCAGATAGACGGTCACAATAAGCATCCATGATGAACAGAGGACGGACAAAGCGTACGGCAACGCAGAGTATCTACGTGATGGAAACGAACATGCGGCGCTGTACCGAGTATGTGGACGGTGAGGATACTGCGCGTTTAACCCCTTCCACGCCAGGCTTACCTCGTGTTGCATAAGGTCCCAGACTTGTTGTAGCGGCGGCAGAGACTTGGGCCGATGATGAGGATTGGAGTGCAGGTTCCATAGGTGAGTCTTTAGACGCAAAGGGAGAGGTGCGAGAGAAGCGGGAAGAGAGGTAAGGAGGAGATAATTATCATTGATTAAGCCATTAAGGGGACGAGCGAGCTGCCCCCCCGTGTAGAGCGCTAGCGCCCGCTCACCTGCTGCAGCCGGGAGATGTGCGCACTCAGCTCGTAGCCGCCATGATAGCGCGCGGCGGTTTGGTAGCAGCGCACGGCGTCCTCCCATTCCTGCTCCGACTCGTAGATCTGTCCGAGCTGCTCCCAAATCTGCGGCTGCTGCTCGTCCCTGAGGAGAGCCTGCACGCACGAGTGCACCCGCTCCAACTTCCCCACCGGGGGCCGGGGGCAGAACTACAAGGGGGGGGGAACGGAGATAGAGGAAAGGAGGTAAGACGCTGATCAGGAGAGGAAGCAGGGAAACGTCAGAGAGGTTTTTTTTCCCTTCCTCCCAGATGCGATACTTACCCCAGAGGGTAATACGGCTTGTTGGGATGACCAATGTTGGTCACATGACTAGAGGGCAAATGGGGTGGCAACTGCGATTGGCTGATGTTGGAAGAGCATCTGAGAGAGAGGAGGAAAAAAAGAAACAGAGGGAAATTATGCGGCAGAATGCACAGAGCTACAGTACACAGCAGCCCCCTATATACACATATGATACACTCATGCATACACGCATACACTCAGCCTCACTCCCGGCCACGCGCACTCACCTGCCCGCAGGGACCCACGCTCGGGGGTGAGGAGAGTTCCATGCTGTGTTGATTCCACTGATGAAGGGGTCACGGGGAAATCGGGATCCAAACTGTTCCTGTGAGCGATACATCCAGACTGCGGTGGGGGGGAATGCGGGGGAATGGGGGGGGGATATCAAAAAAGTGCATTATAAGCCGGAGGGTTGAAAACGATGTATTAGAGTGCAAGGTTACGTCCGAAAAAATAAAATAAACTTTTTTGGTATTGAACACTTCACTGGGATGAGGGTAGTTAAAATCTCACCCCAGTACCTGCCAAACTGGTACAACAAAAGTTCAGTCAAATTTTGTTAAAAATAATAGTATTTAATACATAATAAATAATAATATAATAAAAAATAAAAGCAGCTGTGAACATTTTTTCTCCCTCAAAATAAAGGTAAAAAATGTGAAAGTCACATTATTTATGTTTCTAATTATAATTAATAACACGCGAGATATTTTAACCAAATTTTAGTCGTTCCCACAGAAGCTCAATTATATATATATTTGGAATTTTCCATAAATATTTAGTTATAATTTTCACTACCCGTTACTGTCCCTTTAAATGCTCGCCTGGGCTGCTGTAAGTAGGAAGGGGGTTCTCTTTGGGACTCACTGGTTGGTCAGGCGGTTATAGTCACACCAGTTTTTTTTTTTCTGCTGCCATGTGGGCAAATAATAAAAAAAATGCCAAGGAAGTTTTATTTCACTGAGAGGGTGGTAGGTAAGTGGAGCAGCCTCCCAGCAGAAGAGGGTAATGCAGTGGGAGAGTTTAAACATGCACGGGATAGGCTCCTGAATCTAAGACGAGACCAACGACTGATTAAGGCAAAAAAAAATTTTTAAAAATTAAAAAAACCTCACCATACATGGATTTCAATTGCAACCAATAGAATTAACCCTTTCTTAAAATTTATAAATTCTCTGCAGTCCACGACATACCGTTTCAATCCGTGAGGGTTTCACAATTCGAGATTAACATCAGGGTGAGAAGCAGGGGTGTTTTTTTGGGTCACAACAAAGAGCCCTGGGGGGGGGATAAAAAAAAATTAACAAATTTACTTTAAAAATAACATTACAATGAAAAAAAAATTAAGATTTTTTTAAAAATTTTAAATAATAATAAAAAAAATAATAAAAAAAATAATAAAAAAATAATAAAAAAAAATATATATATATATATATAGTTCTGGAGATGCAGACGTATGCGACTGTTACCCATTGGATGGGATTGAGTCATTCCCAAGCCAATAAAAACTCACGGTTGCAGTCTACTTAACGAACGGATGAGTGCGTGGAAATCATGACACCCGTTCACCTCGGGGGGGGGGGGGCGGATTTATTTTGAAATTATATTTCAAAACTGATGGTTTCCAATTCCTTGAAAACGATTACAAAAAGAAACCAGAAGGTGTCACAATAAAGCAAAAAAAAACCCTAAAAATACAAAAAAACACGTCAGGCTACTGGGAGAAAAGGAAAGCCCCCCATGGGGTGACATGGACCGGTGAGTCTGCCCGCCCCCCGTGGGGTGACCCGGACGGAAGGGCTGAATCTATTTATGCCCCTACACGGTGACACAATTGTTACAGACAAAGGTGGCACACAGTCCCAGCCACGATGACGAGTTCCCACAGCCCACTCACACACTGACTCAGACCCCCCAGACTCAGAGAAATATTACTCAGCAAACCACGTCCCGACACACCCCCAGTGTGTCACTACTACACACGGGAACACGTGTGTGTCGGAGTTAACCCCGCAATGCCCACAGCGAGTCTCAAGACTATCCCCTCCGCCACATCGGAGACCGCACTTTACACGTCACACACACTACTACGCGGCAGTGCCAGCCTCCCCTCGTACACAACTACGCCGTGACATGTATACACAGCACAGATACAGCGCAGACAGCGGCAGTGCCAGCCTCCCCTCACACACTACTACACCGTGACATGTATACACAGCACAGATACAACTTCCCCTTGGAGTCCTTTAATTTTCCCCCTCTTCCCCTGCAGCATCAGCTGTTACCAAGCCCTGCGTCTACATGGATCCTCTATTCCGAGTGTTATTCTACTTTCTGGTGAGTAAAACGTCACCTCTAATACTGAATAAATTTGTGTAAAACTCCTACTACTTGTTTTTTCTTAAGGTATATAGTAGATTTTTCAACCCTGTATTTTGTACACTTTGTAAAAAAGTTTTACTTTTCTGAGAAGGTGATAGATAGGTAGAACCGTCTCCCAGCAGAAGTGGTAGAGCATAATACAGGGGGGAAATTTAAACATGCATGATAATAATTATAATAATAATAATAAATAAATGGAATATTTTTTTTGCTGCATGAAAATGGCTAAACCAAATTCTAGTCCCCCTTTTAATTTGAATGTTCTATATTTTTGGATATGGTCAATAAGAATGCTGTGGGCTAAAACTATAACTAGTGGTTTTTAATAGTTTTCTCTTTATTTTTGCTCACTTGGCTATTATTATTAGCATTATTTGTAATTATTTGGTTAGCAATGTTTCTATTATTATAGTTTTGTATTTATTTGCATATATTTTCTTGGATCCGCACAGGACAGATGGGGTTAATTAACCTTGAGACCGTGGACTGGAGGGGGGCTATTTATTTTAGGGGCTAGAGGGACCCAGGTGTGATGAGGAATAATTCATTGACACCAACATCGCTGTTACGCACCTAGAGACAATCGTTAAGTCTTCTCCAAATATTCTCCATCATTATTCCAAGACAGAGCGATTTGCCTACTCATTAACATATGCAAATAAGCGATCGGAGATGCCAATTAACAAAAATGCATGACTCTACAGGTAATTCTATGCTAATGAGAAGCTGAGTTGTGGGGTTACTGGCTATACAGTAAACAGCGAGGGAGAGAGAATGAGTAGAGAAAACTTATTCTGAGATCAGGTGTTGACCGCGTCCAAGTAAAGGTGTTGTCGTTGAGGTTTAAAACATTGTCATTCCTGTATGTTCCATGGTGAAGCGCCATTATCTTCTCATGAATGTTAACCATAAATCTGTAGGTCGCTGAAGTTCTTGGAGATCAGACTCCGGCATTTGACAGCACAGAAGTTCCTTCGGTCACTTGGCCAGATTGGATGGCTGGTCTACCGGACCACCTACCGCTTTCATCCCTGGCGATCCCGGGCACTCATGATACCATGGCATTTTATGGGGGCTCGCTGGCTGAATGCCAAAGCTGGAGGCTAGAAAATCAATATAAAGCGGGAATTCGATTCTTAGACATCCGGTGTAGACATTACCAAGACCGCCTGCCCATCTTCCATGGAGTGTCCTACCAACGTACTGATTTTGTAGAAGTCCTTATCGACACGGTGAGATTCTTGACTGAATATCCAACCGAAACTGTGCTGATGAGGGTGAAAGAAGAATACGAGCCTTATCAGAACACAAGAAGCTTCTACAAGAGTGTAGCCGAGGTGGTGGAAACCATTGGACAACATTGGTTCCTGAGGACCAATTACCTTCCTACCTTGGGTGAAGCCAGGGGAAAGGTGATCATTTTGCAGAACTTCCAATCCTTGGGAGAGGGTCCAGATTTTGGACCTCCCTATCCTGGTCCAATGAGCATCTCCGATGAGTATCAAGTGACTGACGATAATGAAAAGTGGAAGGAGGTGGAGAGGCATCTTAGTGTGGCCCAAAGTGGAGATCCCAAGATGACCTATCTGACCTACTCTTCTGGAGTTCACTGGCTCCTCTATCCACCTAAGAACTTGGCTTATCTGATTAATCCAAGACTACATGAGTTCCTCTCAGCTATAACTTCTTTAGAAAGTAGGAGCAGGTCAGTGGGGGTAGTTATCATGGATTATCCTGGGGCCGAACTTGTGAGGGAAATTATCTTGGACAACTGGAAGTAAGCGAAGAGAATATAATGTAGGTGAGCAGCACTTCAATAAAATTGTTAATCCAGGGTCGCCTACCAATGTTGCTGGAAAAGATAGCTGCATGAATAGTTAAAATGAGCAAACCATAGGTTGGATACTAGGGGTTATTTGCCCCGATGGGGTAAGTTATGGGCAGAGGTCAAGGTATGCTGAGATTTTGATCAAATTTCGAAAAATGAATAATTTCTTCAGTAAGGGCAGTTAAGAGCTGGAATTCACACACAAATTACTTAATTTTGACAGAATGAGCATACCCACCATTAAAGTTTAATAAGTGCTAAAAAAGATAGGTCTCACTTTTGAGACAAAGGCTTTGCCACCGAATTAATAAATGTGTGTTCTGTAAAAGGTTCAATTAGTAGCTTTTTAAAGACATTTTAACAATTTCTAAGATCTTTCTCTTAATAAATGTCCACCTACGTTGTCAGGGTACATCGTGCCATTGGTCCAAGCCTGGGGTAACGCCTCTCGTATCGTCCAATAGAATTCCTACCATTCATATAAACCCATCTTCCGACAATGAAATCCTACCTCCAACACAATCTGTTTTTTGGAGGATCGTCCCGTTTTTGATACTTCTGTCCTTATTCCATACACTGGGCGGTCTTTGTTTACTAAGAACATTTCACATGAACGAAGGTCATCACTAAGCCTCTGTGTTGTGTATGCTTTGTAATGAAGTTTTACTTTCCTAAGTAGGCGATAGGTAGATAGAACAGCGAGGGAATTGAAACATGCATTAAATGGACACCTGGAACGCTGTGCGAGTTCAGAAGGGTTAATTAGCAGCACTTGACTTCCTATGGAGGCAGTAAGGGTGTACTTCCATTTCACACATGGCTCCTCCATTTTGGCTTTATTTTGGTTGAATAAATGACAATGTGTTATATGTCATGTGTGTTCATACAAGGTTGTATTTACCTAATATTCAGACCTGCTCATGGACAGATGATTGTTATGTCATGATATGTAAAACCATAGAACTCAAAGAGGGTCTTCATTATTTTTCATAGTAGACCGAGTTACAAAAATAATCATTTCTTAGTAGGACTGGACCTTAATGAAAGGTAAGAGTGATTAGACCCCATTTATCTCTCATGGGGGTCCTCACACAAACCCGTCCTAGGCTTTTAAATCTCTTGGCGTTTCACCAACTACATCTCGGCATCGTCAGGTACCCTCCTCCAACTCATCATATATTGCGGAGCGTGGCAATTTTTTCTCTTTTTGTGGTCCTTTTGCCGCGGAAGATATAACCCAGCGAGGCCGTGAGAGAGTCTTCCTTACTCCTTATATATGAACTACAATTCAAGCCTCTTTTGCACTCTATATAAAAACAAATAAAGAAGACACCTTCCACCACAGGAAGAAATAAAAAGTATAATTTATATGTACATCACAGAGGAAAGAGCACACCATGAAAAGAAAAAGGGGGGAGGTCACACAAGGCATTGCAGGCGTGGCAGCAGTATACGGGAAGCAACGTGGTCGTATGTATATACATTGTATATAAACTTCAGTGGGAATGGGATCACTTTTGGCTTGCAGAGGCGAGAGGACTAATGGGACACACAGACGGAATTGAAGCGTCAGGGTTGGTCTGCGGGAAAGGGACAGAGGGGTTCTTTGTTCTCCCCTATATGGCTATTGGAGTGCGGGGAAGGGGGAGAATATTTGGTTGAAACCATTAGGACATTCTTGAGTGGAAGGGGGGTAACTAACTTGCTTCTTTCTGTGATACCTTGAGCAGCAAGCGCTAGACCGTTCCACTGCGTTCTCTCGAGTCCTGGAGGGGGCGCGGAAATCGATTCACTATATAAACCTGCAACATTCTGCATTGGAAACGTACGCTCCAAATCCCCTCTTGCTTTAGCTGTAGGGGAAAGCAAGAGCCATAGGCCCTTCTGTGGCCCTGCAGGGGGGGGGGGCAGGATAGACTTGCGGCTCCTTCTGGATCACGATGCAGGTGGTGTAGTAGACGCCTAGCGTGGTCACCCTTAAGAGGGTGGGATATACTGGTAGCTTCCTCTGGGCTTGGTCACCACGAACGAGAAGATACGCGTAAAATTGCAGTACAGGCAAAAGCTCCCACGAGTCCAATGATATCTGTGGCCCCCTGGCGGGTCACCGCTTTCATTCAGTTCTGCGTACGTTTTTTTGCGCGGGGGGCAGGATCAGTCATCGATGCAGATCACTTCCCCAGCTCTCCCTTCCTTTCTCTCCAGTAACTCCATCTCTCGTTCTTTTTTCACGAGAAGCGGAGGACCGTTGGAAACTGAAGGAGCAGAACGTGGAAGAGGCATTATGGACCTTAATACACAACACTGAAATCAAGCGACATCCACATCTATGTCTGCCACAGATAATTAACTTAAGATCTAGGACAGGTCACCGGTCTTCTTACCTGAAAGAAAAGACCCCGGGGGCATCTGGTTATAATTTGCCCCAGAGAGTGGAGCTGTGGTTGGGGTGCCTGCGAAGGGTCCTCCGAATAGAGGAGGAGTGGTGTACGGGCCTGGAGGGAACACCTGTGGATTCATAGAGGAAAGACCCTATAATTTAGTATTCACCGATAAAAGACCACATTATTAAAAATCTGCAACATGACCAAAACTAAACTAAAAGTACCCACCAAAAAAAACCCCACAAAGTGGACACCCTTCGGTTCGGTCAACCCAGTTTACACCTCGTCGTAAAGCAGGCCTGCTACACCCGGTACAAGCTTTACACTAAGCCACACAGCAATCATTTTTGGGGGGCAACTGTTTTGCTCCAGGGCGTCTTTCACATACATCAGACATCAGCCATCACACCCACAGAGAACCCGATGGAACTAAAACCGATGCGAGAAACCTAAAGTTTAAATTTGGGAGAGCCGGATCCCGCTCTTTAATTGGCCTTCGTGATATCAGGAGTGCAAAATAAGCTCGAAACTCCTTAAAGAGTCAGAAAACTTTAAAACTATTGTTCATAGAAGGAATTTTCTGTAAACGTGGCTGATCTACTCAGCAGCGAGGAACTCTGCTTCAACTTCCTAAAAAGGGGTCGATGACCTAAATACGAAGCACAAGCATCTCCGTCAACGTTGGTGGCACTTAAAATAAAATCAATGACTTCTTCCAAAAAAAAATAAAATAAGGTCTTTTTCACGAAGCTTTTTAATTAAGTCCGTTCTCCTCCTGCCCCGGCGGCTTCGGCAGGGGAACGGGCTCAGCTTGTGTGCCGGCTCTGGTGGCTGCCGTAGTGGGGGGTGGGCCTGAATTACAATCATACCTGGCCTCGTAGCTACATAAAAGATCATAAAAATGGGACCCGTCCCTAACATTTTTCTTAAACTATTAGTTTTCCCAGAACAAAAATCTAACAATTTTAACATCTTCACGTGAGCGTTACACACAGAGAACACTTACGGCTTCCATTCCAGAACCAAAAAGAGCGCCATCAACAATATTTTTTGCTATATTTAACTATCTTTAGGCAACGCAGGCAGTGCAAGCGCTACGACCCTACAAAAAAAAAAAAAAACCCTCTTCGATAACCTTCGATCGCCTCTCTTCCTATCACAGAGGAACGGTAAAGGCGGTAAAGCACAGGTAACCCAACTCAATGTTTAGCCACCATCTGACGGGGAACACTGCCGTGCCGGGCAACATGTGCCGCGACGGAAGACACGAGGAGGAAGAAGAACGTGGACAGTATATAAAGTACTACTAGAATGCGAGCTCGCGTCAGCAGGGCCCTCCTCGCCTATTGTACAGCGCTGTGGAATATGTAGGCGCTATATAAACACAATAATAAATAACAAACCATGTATACACTTAGCCTTTGCGGGCCCTTTAGCTCGTTTTACTTCTGCACCATGATTATTCTTCCCTCCCTGGCTTTGTTACCCCCCCCCCCCCAACACCACATCCATCCCCCTCTTCTCCCCAGTTGCGTTCATTGCCCTCTCCCATCTCTCACCGGAGGAGCTGTGCTCTCGCTCCCCTTGCTTGCAAGCCGGCTCAGGATACTGCGCTCGGACATCTGCAGTCGGGCCGCGATGGGCGGGATGCGCGCGAGGGAGGCGGGCAGGCGCGTCACATCCGCCTTCATATCGCTCAGCAGCTCCTCCAGCTGGTTCAGCACTGAAGAGGGGGGAGAGCTCAGACACTGGCACCCCGAAACCTCGGGCACCCCTTTATTATAATATCCGGCCTCATTGCCCTCATGCACTCCCCCCCCCATCCACCATTACTCCGAAAACACGGCCCGATTTCTGCCCATGCCCACGTAAACGGGTCACATCCGCTTTATGAGTTACATCTTCCATGCTCCTCTGCCATCTTGAACAGACCATCCTCAAAGATGGGATACAAAGATGCGTCTTCATGATGCGTACATCTAGATGACACGTTACTTACGCACCGACCGCGTGAAAACATTGAACATGCGTCAAACACTCTACTCTCCGTGACCCTACCCTCGCTCTGCCTACCTGCAGCTCTCCCCGGTTTGTGACCCCGAAGTCTCTCTCCATACCTTTGTGTAGCACGGCATTGGCCGGCTTGTTTCCAGCCAAGGACTCCTTGGAGAGGTGCTGGTGGCTCTCGGCCAGGCACTCCACCTCGGAGAAGCGGGCGTTGAGGGCCATCGCCGGGTGAGAAGGGTCCTGGGTCATGTTCAGGTAGGCGGCCCTTCGGAGCTGCTCCTCTATCACCAAGGCCTGTTCAAGGAGCTGAGGGGGAGAAGCAGAGGAAGAAACAGAATTATGTGGGGGGGGGGGGCACACGAAGGATTGGATGGGAGGAGAGAGGGGCCGAGAGCTGAGCCGCAGAGGGGGGGCGCACCTTGAACCGCCGCGCAAGGAATTTATTCTTCATCTCCAGGAAGTTGCCCTTATTGGTCTCCGATTTGAAAGGCTCGTTAATGATGGAAAACGGAGCGTCATTCTGAATGTCCTGCCACCGAGCGTACCCGTGTCTGAAAGAGAGCGTTAAAGAAAGCGTGCCGTGGAAAAGAGAGCGCACGGAGAGGTTGGCTATCAACGCGCACAGCACTGAGAACGGTGATGGAACCGAGGAGGATGGTGACATCAGAACGTCGTTACGCCCGGTCTCACGGCCTCTTCAGTCTTATAACAAGCCAGCTCCCTTATTAACCACAAGGATACACCACGATCCCAGCCAGTAACCAGTAGTCGTGCCGCCGGTGCCAGATCTCGTTCATCCTGCCGGAGCAGATGGCGGCTCGTTCTTCATTCTGCCACAAAGTGTGAAGTTCTATAGGAGGAGAGAGAAAAAAAAAAGAGGGGGGCATGTCCGACTGTTGTCTCCGCTAGGGCCGTGCCCAGGCAGATTCATCCTGCGGCCGGCAACCCCCACGCCGCGGCCTGCAATCGTTTCTCTGCGTATAACCCAGCGCTCACCCGTGAAGCCGCCGTCCGCAATGTTGAACATGAAACGAGGCCTCTCTGGTTTAGCCTCCTCTTTTCTGCCGTTACTGTTCTTGGTGTCCTCTTTCTGGGGGTTGGTCTTCACGTCTTTAACCGATTCTTTCTCAGGCTTTCCTTCTTCTGACGCTGAAATAAAATGTGACGGCGTGAGAGGCCGTGAGAACGGCTCCTGCTGTCTGCGTCCCTTCCAAAGGGCAGACCCCTGGCACCCCGCCAGTCTGTATCGCCCTCCGTGGGGCAGGACAGGACCCCTCCCCCCATCAACAATTTGCCATCAGGCTCGCAGAGCCGCACTCACCCCGCTGTGAGTCTCCCTCCTGCCGGTCGGCTGCTCGGTCTTGCTCAGCGGCTCCATCCAGTGGTTTCTCAAGATCAGCGACTGTGGGGGGGCAAAAAAAATAAAAATAAAACACACACCAAATGGTACTTGATCTTCTTACGCCCTTTAAGATGTGGCCGGCCAGAGCCAGCTCATAAGGGCCAGACAGAAGTGTTCACATTTAAAACATAAATGACAAATTATTGAAACCCAGCCTTAGCGCGCATACCGGGCTTCTCCTCTGTGCCAGGGGTGTCCGGCCCCGGCTTCCCCGCAGGCAGGTCTGGGGGTTCTACGCTCTGTTTCTCGTTGCCCATCTCAGGCCCAACGTTTGGTGGCGGCTTCACAGTATCGGGAGGACTCGGGGTCTACAAAACAGATTTTTTTTTTGTTTTTTTAACTATTATTATTTTGGTAATCGGGGTATATGAATGTCCTAAAGTCCATCTGTTATAAGCAGAGGAAACTACAGGCTGTTAGTCGGCACGACTCTAGGCTGAATATTATATTACCGATCCGTACAGCCGGGATCAGCCCGGGTTCGGTGAGGCTTACCCCCGCAGCGCCGCTTTGGTCGACCTCGGTTTCTTTACTTTCTTTCCCCTCTTTGCTCTCCGCTGCCTCTTCTTTATCGACCGGGGTTCCCCCATTCTCACCCCTCTCGCTGGGAGCCGGCGTAGCTAAAATACAAAACCCCATTTTCATATTGCCATTTTAATGCGGAAAATGCTTTTTAGGACCACAATATTTTGTGGGGACAGTTTTCTGTCCAACTATTGAAGGGAACCTTCGCGTATAACAGAGGGTGGACTGGTCATGGAGAAGAGGAACACAGAAGGGAGAAGTAGAACGTAGGAGGAACGTAGGAACAGAGGAGGTACTCCAACCTGGTTTTGACGTGCAGGGGGTGTTGGAGAGGCTGGGATCCGGGGTTGTAGTCGAGGTCTTCACAGTTGGGGAGGACGCTCGGGACGACAGCTTGGAGTCGAGGCTTGGGTCAGGCATCACCTCGGGCATGCTCCAGCGGCCATTAATGTGCTCGAACTCCTGTATCTGGAATTTAAACGGCGGGAGAGGTCAAGGGTGGGACGCCACGTACCAGAGCCCACCTCACGGGCCGCCGGGTAGGATACCAGTGGGTAACCAGTACCTTTTTCTTGACCAAAGACATTACTCCGATACGGGTCAGAACCTGCTGGCGGGAAAGTCCCTCACGGGGGACGCCATCGGCAAACGTCTCCGAGCCGTCGGCACCCGGTTCGCACAGATGTCTCATGAATAGAGACACGTACGCTCTAGAAGAGAGAGAGACGGACGCTGAGGTGGTTTAAAAGCAGATCGATGGACACTGTAATAAAGAGAGCTATGAAAACGATAAGAAGACATAAAGACTGCAAAGATTAACAGAGCGTGCAAGAGGCCAAAAGCGACCAAATAGCCTAAAAATAACAAAAAGGCTTCTCCTGCGGGAAAGGCCCAGCCAGCCTAAACATTATACAGGGCCGGCTGAGTCCTTCTAGCAGATCCCTGGGATCTTGCACTCTAATGTTGATGGTCCTGCAAATAAGGGTTCCCCATCAGACATGCCAATGCATCCTAACCCGCCATTTGTCTATACGACGTCCAGGCTTGACCTTGGACGCATGTTCTGCATCGGGTAGCTGGGATCAGACACGTCTCAGTTTGCTCCCATGTGCACACCCAGCTGCAGCACGTAATGTATGTCTGCGTGAGGGAGACGGCTGGATACTCGCTCACCCCCTCCAGGAAAACAGACACCGATCCAGCGGGCATCAGATGAGTAAGAGCGTCATCACATGGGAGGATAAAGGGAGACTGCCGCTGTCTGCGCTGTGTATACATGTCACGGTGTAGTAGTGTGTGAGGGGAGGTTGTTACATGTCACGGTGTAGTAGTGTGTGAGGGGAGGCTGGCACTGCCAC
>VKOC01000453.1:0-43319 GCA_009364415.1 Spea multiplicata
AGAGAGCGAGAGAGACAGAGGAGAGAGCGAGAGAGACAGAGGAGAGAGCGAGAGAGACAGAGGAGAGAGCGCGGTCGGATGGCAGTAAAGCAGCTCTTGGTTTTATTGTTCTCGAGAACGCCATTCCGCCCGTTATCAGGGCCGCGATTAGGAAACTGAGCTGCCTTGTGCTGCCAGTGATAATAAACAGAGGGGAAAGGGTGTGTATGCGTGCGAGTATGTGTGTGTGCATGCGCGAGTGTGGGGGGGGCGCCTTAACTGAGCGCAAAGGTCAAAGTTTCTCTCTTTTATGTCAAATTATACTTTGATTCTAACAACGGAACGATAAAACTCGCACAGCGCCCTCTCATCACCATCGCGCACGCTCATCACATCGCACGCTCATCACACCTGCAGGCCCAATAAGCTCCGTTAAGGTATTATTTTCTAGGAAGCGTCAGCTGGGAAGGACCTCTCTTCTTCAGCATCCCCACCGATGCTAAAAACAAGGTTTATTAAATGCTCTGATCGCTATGGCAACCCATTCATTGGCCCCAATGACCTTTTAGGACGTGGTAGGAATGGGAAAAATCCCCAATTTAAATGTTCACGGCTTCTTGGAGTACTTTAAAGCGATGACCTTCTAGCAAGTTACCAGTCCCCCCGCTGATATATGAATTATTTCCCGTTGTACCGCGCCACGGAATACGACGGCGCTATGGAAACCAATAAATAATTCTAAACCTTCCCAGAAATAGAATTCTAGAATTGTTTTTTTTTGCCGGGAACATTTAATTATCATGTGACGCCAGAGCAGCCGCCGGTAGGTTTGTGTTTTTTTAGACATTCTATGGGCCGGGGGGGGGGGGGCTGGCTCCCCCATACGGTGCGGAAATAAAAGAGCAGAAAAACCTGTTTTTTCTTCTTTACGGATTAAAATAATCAGCTTTCCTGCATCCCAGAGAAATTCCAGCCGCGCGTCGCTTGACCGATACACGGAACCCTGACAGCAGCGGGCCCCGGACCGGCGTGTCGTAACGTGGCTCGCGTTTAACGTTAATTGCGTATTCTGATTCGCTCCTACTATAATAGCGCCCCGGAACCTGCATGCTCTAGTAATACAACAACCCGCCGCACACACGCAATGCAGCAGGAAGGGGTCTGCATCCCACCCAAACAATGTTAGGAAGCTGATAGAATCAACCAGGCGGAGGCTGGCAGCCTTCAACCCATTGGAAAAGCAGATCGGCCCCATTCGGCCCCCCGTCTAGTCCGCCCGTGTTTCCTGCTGTAAAGACTCAAACCTTAATCAGTCGTTGGTCTCGTCTTAGATTCAGGAGCCGGATGTCTATCCCATGCATGTTTAATCCCCTCACTGTATTACCCTCTACCACTTCTGCTGGGAGGCTGCTCCACTGATCAACCACCCTCAAGACAGCAAAGTAAATCTTGCTTACATCATTCCATATAAACTTCTGACATCTCCATTTATATAGGTAGTCACTAGCCTAAATCACCTAGCCCATGGATATAATAACTATGTCTGACAGACATGACACCCAACTACCAAGTATTACATATATAATATATACGTATATAACATAACAAAGGACGACGTTCCATTAAACAGAAATGATCAGGTCAGGGTTTAAAAGCCACCTAAAGTCCTCGTCACCCTAAACAGTCCTGTGGGTACATACGGGACAGAAAAAAAACACATCAGCCCCGGCTGAGGGTGACAGGAGTTGCAACCCAACAGCTGCTATGTGTCGGTTCCGCCGAGGTTTTAATCCGGTATATAAATAATCAGAGCCCAGAGATCAGGTTTTATTATAATGTAGTCACAGAGGTCACGGGCGGCCACGATATCACCATAAAAAAAAAAGTCAATATTTTAAGAGGTTTCCATGGTAATTAGATCTTGGTTTTCATACTAATAAAAACATTTTAAAAAGTGAATTTATACAAGAAATTATTTAAGGAAAAAAGATGCCCATTCTATTCTACAACATACAGCACTTTTTTGATCTTCCGCAATAATCCCTCGCCAAAGCATTGCGTGCATTTCCCCCCAAAACAGTAGTAACTCCCATCACAGCAAGCCTACCTTCTCAACAATATGCTTGTTACAGGCAATTTAAATAGAATCTGGAGTTTGAGGGAAAAAAGCAGATCCAATAAACAACCAGAAGGACACTAGAAATACTTTTAAATATCTTAATATGCGAGAGAGTGGTAGATGAGAGGAGCCACCTCCCAGCAGAGGTGGTAGAGGGTAATACAGTGTTTAAACATGCATGGGATAGGCGTATGGCCCCTGAACCTAAGAAAGGTGCAAAGTCAAGGTTTGCTGGAAATCTCAACAGAACTAAACTTAGAATTCACTTTTTTTTACAAAGCAAACTCGGTATGTTTACAATATTAATGCACCAAATGCAAACGCAATCCGTCATTGCGATCTGGCAGAGGGATCTAGTGGAGGAGATCCTCCGGGACCCCAGGGGTTAAATGGGGCGCTAATTAGACTAATGAGTGCATTCACCTGGTCAGATCCCTGCGCTGTCACCGCCGCACGCCGTCTGCGGAGCAATCCTCCCCGCGCTGACTATAAGGGGAAGGGATGTACGGGTCGCCGCGGGGGTCACACCAGCACGCCAAGCGCTATATAACGCCTCGAACAGCCTCTGTTGGCGCTTACCTTTGCTGCTATTCCCCACCCGGGGCTTTAGAATGCAATAAGGAGGTTAAATGCCCTATAACTGTGATGCATTACACAGCTTCCCACACCTTATTAAAGGTAAATGACAGGCGCGGTGCATTATGGGACTCGTAGTTCTGAGCGGAGGATTCTGTGACAAGAGGCAACTTGTTGTTACAAAGGTTGAAGTGCAGGTAGCAGTGAGGGGTAGCTGACCTGTGGCGCTACTTTTTCCTTTATTGCAAGTTTTTTCCTTTTTTTTGTACCCAGCTGGGTAAATAATACTTTAATTAATAATTACCCACAAAACTGGCAATAGAGGTTGTAAAAAGAGGGATTAACCCTAATATATGATCCTTCTATCGGAAGAGGTGGTATAATTGCTAGGATTTGCACATTATTTGAAGCATTTAGGGAGCAGTCATTGGGAAATCAACTAAATGATAAATAAATCTCCAGGATTATTGAGATTGTGGAGAGAGTTCAGACGAGGCGACTAAATCAGCCCCCCTCAGCCCTTTTCCCTGCCCCACCTTTGTACGTTACTTTACATTAATTTACATTACTACAGAGGGGGATGTTTTGGGATTATTGCTTTTATTTTTGGCCGTGGACATACTATATCTGAATATAATGGTTAAGGTGATGATGTCACAGTATTCCACGTGTGTGATGCGTACGTTCTGTCTGGGTTACGGTGATAATGTCATAGTATTCCATGCACATGATGCATACGTTCTGTCTGGGTTATGGTGATGATGTCACAGCATTCCACGTGAGTGATGCGTACGCTCTAGCTGGGTTATGGTGATGATGTCGCAGTATTCCACGCGTGTGAGGTGTACGTTCTGTCTGGGTTGTGGTGATGATGTCACAGTATTCCACATGTGAGGCATACATTCTGGTTGGGGTTATGGTAATGATGTCACAGTATTCCACGCGTGTGATGCGTACGTTCTGTCTGGGTTATGGTGTTGATGTCACACAGTATTCCACGCGTGTGATGCGTACGTTCTGTCTGGGTTATGGTGATGATGTCACAGTATTCAATGCGTGTGGTAAGTATGCTCTGTTATCGTGTCATGTTTGTGGCCCTTTTTATAAGCCTCCAGCAGATAAACGCGCAGCTCTTTGCAGGGAAGTTAACGGAAAACTGTATTTTTTTCGCTCCAAGTCTTCTCTTTTTTCGTTTGGCATCCGGTAAACCAAAAAAACAATAGAAATCTGTATCGCGTTCCTTGGAAAACATATAAAGTAACAATTCCAAATGGAGGGGCTAAAAAAACAGGAGACAGGTGCGTGTGGGAGAGGAGCCGGCGGGGTGATCTCCAGGAGCGATTCGAAAGGAAAAAGAGGAGCTCAGCGATAAATCCGGAGAGTGTAAGATCTGCGGCGATGAAGGTCGTAATGCCAGACGGCAACTTGTTCTGGCCTAAGCCGAGCCCCGGCGGGGTGGACGGTCTGGCCCATCTCTAAGTACAGATATTTTAGACCCTGTGATTGATATAACATATATGAACATTTAGCACTCGCACTTTCATTTAGAATGTTATCAGGATACAAATATATAATATAGCCATAAAAATTAGATAGGAAACTCCGAACTTGAGGTACTAAGCGGTGAGCTAAGCGATATATATGGCCATATAGCGTGACAGAATCCCCAATGTTTTTGCATTAGATAAGCTACACAATTATTGGCACCCCTATGAATTGATATGAGAAAAATATATTGTAAGTATATTCCCAGTGATATTTTACATTTTTAGTACACTTGGGTGACTAGGGACAGGAAATTGTTCAACCATGACTTCCTGTTTCACGGGGGTATAAATATTAGGTAACGAGTTGTCTTAGTCAATCATCACGATGGGTAAGACCAAGGAATATGGCTGTGATGTGCGGGAAAAGGTTGTTGGGCTTGACACAATGGAAATGTTATGAATCAAGCTGGAAGAGGACGCGCGTCTATATTGTCTCAACGCACTGAGGATGGTCCGAGCGGCCAAAACGTTTCCAAGGATCACAGCTGGAGAACTGCAGAAGTTGTGGCGTCAGAAAGTTTCCAGAACTACAATCCGGCGTCACCTACATCACCATAAATGGGTTGGAAGGAAAAAGGCTCTCCTGTCACCCAAAAACAAACTCCAACTGTCTTAATTTTTCCAAACGCCACCGGAACTTCAAACGGAAGCGGGTTCTACGGTCAGACGAAACAAAATAAAGAAACACCGGAGGTGGGTTTGGTGTTTTGGGGCAGTTTTTCTGCCAGGGGACCCGGACGATTTGTTAGGATAGACGGCACTCTACATGGACTCTATAAAACATCAACAGACATTAAACAAACACCTGACTGCCTCTGCCAGGAAGCTTAAAACCGGCCGTGGTTGGATCTTCCAGCAGGGCAATGATCCAAAACATACATCGCAATCAACCTACCACGACATCCCAGTCCCCTGACTTGAACCCCGTGGAGAACCTTCTGTAGTGAACTGAGGAGGAAAGTCCACCGGCGTTCTTGAAATTTGGTGGACCTGGAGAGATTCTGTGTGGAGGAACAGTGTCAGATCTCTTTGCCGTGTATTCTCAGGCGTTATAGGAAAAGACTCTGTTATCTTAGCAAAGTATAGACTACATAGGTGCCAATAATTGTGCTGCACGCATATATTTCACAATTTAGTTTTTTTGGATAACCCTATATTTTTTTTAATAAAAGATTAAAAGGTTAAACAATAAAGACATTTTCTCAGCCTTGTTTGCTCATATTTACCAATGGTGCCAATATTTGTAGGGGGCACTGTATTTGCTTAATATACATAAAAATCCATTATGTGTCGCGTTCAAGGTCTTGAATGTGTCTTTTGTGCATAAATTTTGTAGTAAACAACATTGATCAAGGTCAGGCCGAGCGGTGATGCCAACTTTAACACAAGACAACGGATATAAGATAGAGACAAAAGCCGGTGGGGGGAGAGGAACGCTACGCTTACTGAGAGACTGAACACTACGCTTACTGAGAGACTGAATCCCACGGGTGTGTTGCAAATTATTATCTTTATTGGCAAGCATTACACATATTTTCATGTACTCTGCTTTATAGATGTATTTTTGTTATTTGTTTAACCCCTTGAGGCCTGCGGCGTTTTTTTATGACCTAAGGACCAGATCAGCTTTAAAGGGGGCAGACAAGTGGTCGCAGGAGTGGCCTGGGCTACCTAGAACGGCGTGCTTGGTCGCAGCTCCAACCATGTTACGTCCCTGCTCATCCAGAATGTATCCCCGCTGCAGGCAGCCGATCACTTCCGAGATTTTAGAGTCGGCTTAACAAGTATAGGTCAATTGCTGGTTAATTTGTCTTGAATATCTGTGTTTCCTGTACATATTGACTACGCCGGCGTAAACAAAATGCAATTTCAATTTTACAGACAAAAGCACAAATTGATCCTCCCCTGACTTCCCCCGCCGCAGTAACGCCAATCTTCTTTCCATTCTCATTATGCTGAGACTGCTGACATCCCCACTTTAGTAGAATTACGGGTAGAATACGTTAATGTTTGTTTTGAGAAGCACTCAAGAATTGAATAGACAGAAGAAGCGTAAATAGAGACACCGCTGTCTGGCTTTCATGCTATTCTATGTATTCCCCGTGTGCGCATATTCCGCTATGCGATGGTGGTCTTGCAGGAGATGCCGGTGGTCCTCGCCTGGGGGCAGCAGTATTTATTAGCTGGTCCCGAGGAGCCACCAGCAAGGGCATGGTGGGCCAAGACTAAAGATGGGGGCCGACTAGACAGAAAATACAGAATCCAACTTTCTTGGACAATAAGAAATCCACAAGTGTATTAAGCATGTTTTTGGTTCAAAAAAAATTCAAGTAATAAAAATTCTTTTGAAACATCGATGTTCTATGTATTCTTGCTCTGGAATCCTAGGAATACATGAAACGGGGGCTACACCAATAACAGAGCGGGATGGAAGGATTTCCGCCTCCAGAATTAGTTTACTTTTTAACGCCTATCTTTTTAGATCAATAACAATATATTTTATTTTATTCTGCTGGTATTCTTGTCACGGCTAACACAGTGAGCTGACGGGCGCTGCCGCTGCATACGCCGCCATCTTTGTAACGAATAATAAGGGCAACAGCCTTCACTTTTACTTCAGTCCCAATTGGTGGTACATTACGTTACCAAGGCAAGATGTCCTAATCCTCCGCACTGAGTTACTAGCAACTTTCCCCAGCAGGCGAGAGATCGGTGCCGACGGAGGTAAAGATCCTCCTACCACAAAAAAAATACAGAAGAAAAGGAAAATCTGTCTTTTTATCACTAAAATAAGCTCTAGCTTTTGCTCCAGAAGTAATAGGTTGTTTATTTTTGGAGGTTGTATTCAGTCGATAATGTATACAAATCTGTTAAAAGAAAAAAAAAAGGCATGCCATATAAGAGAAAAGAAAGGAAAAAAACGACACGTCCTGCGAGCTCGTGATCCCCATGGCTGGAATTGGGAATAAAATCAAAAATAATTAAATGCTGCACGAGACATCATTGCCACTAATTGCCAGAATGTGACTCTTTAAATATGCAAAAATTGGGAAAAAAAATATGTATTTACATCTGGTCTAACGGTGCTGTACGGAAGAATGATGTCCACTTAAGGATTTTTTTTTTTATATTTCTCGCTTCAAATTCAAAAATAAATAGAAGCTTTCAACTGAAAGCATATAAAAACTTTCCTAACTGTTGTCAAACACAAAAACTGCCTTTTCGTAGCAATCTCTCTCATTCCAGGCAGCTCACTGTCTAGTTTTCTCAAAGTCTTTCCCCCCCCCATCTTCTCCTGGTGAAATATCGGGCCCGTTTGTCAGCGTTTTCAGACATTCAGTCTGTTTCCATGGCAGCGCTGCGGGATTCCCGGGCAACCATTAGCCGCATCAGCTGACTGTGGAATTTCTCAATCTTCTTGACGTCCTGAGCCTGGTCCGTCCTGTACAGCAAACACTGGAAGCAGAACATATATGGGGTTATAGAGACACAGCAACAGCCAATCGGAAACTTGGATTGCTCGCTCCAAAAAAGGGTTACATTTCATTGCTTTTATTTTCCCAAAAGCACAGGATTTTGTCTCAGATTGCCGGCTGAGGTCTAGCGTTTGGACATGCGCAGCTAAAGCAAGAAAGGGGGAATCTGGAAAACGATTGATTGGCAACATATGAAACAGCGAGGTAACAGGGCTGGCCTCCAAGAACCTTTAAAGAGCCAAAAATCATTAAAAAAAAAAACAAAATTAACATGTTGCCCTAAACACCCATGTAGGAATAAACACTTCCCCTCTCACTGGATCCGTTCTAAATAGCGGGAAAGAATTAAAAAGGGAACAGAACCTTAAAAAATTAGCTGTACCTATTTTTTCCTTTTCACATGATTAGTTCACAAAACCATTTGCATGAGATTCTTACTTTGCCGCAGTCTGAGCAGTGACTCCCTGAAAGTACTACTCCTTTACTTAATAGTGACGTTTGTCAGGCGGGGAACGTGTGGACAGACGCTGGGGCTGCGCATGCTCCCGGGGAAGCCGCTGTGGCACAGAGTGATAATAAATGGATCCGTGATCCTGCGCATGCCAATAGCTGCAACAGCGGCCAGGGCGTCCATGCAATCGGAGGAGAGCAACACACACACATACATATATACGGTATATAGATACATATATACAGGAAAGGCCGGGGGCTTCAGTGTTTTTAATAATAAAAATAGAATAAAGTAGTTTTTACGCAGATCTCCTTACCACAACGTCATCCGTTACTTTTATGCACAAACTCCCATCGCAGTGTCTGTATTTTAGCACCACGCGCACCTGCGGGGCAGAAAGACAACGAGCGGGATTAGGAGAAAGTACAAGAGATAAGTCATTAAAAATTAACCGACAGCGTGCGTGTGTGTGTGCGCGGCGGTAACCTGTGACACAAGCGTGTGTGTGTGTTCCTGTTAGACTGACGCCCCTTTCAAGAACAGCCACAAATGGCACCAGGGGGCTCAATGATGGCGGCTTCCAAGCCTTCCACACCAGCCTTTAAATGCATGGCCGACAGCCTTGTATAGGCTGCGCATTTTGAAATATTAGATTCATAGATATAGATTTATTATATATTTTTCAAAATAGGGTTTTTCTATCCTTCAGCGAAGGAGAAGAAAACCAAAATGCAGCGAGAGACCCGAGTCCCAAATCAGAACAACATTTTGGGGATTAGAAATTCAGCTGAAGTACCAAGACATTAATATATTGTACTAATAACGAAATATATATATATATATATATATTATACTAATAAAATAAATATAATATAACAAAATAAATTATATATAATATACTAATAACGAAATAAATTATATAATATATATATATAGGCAGATAGATATCCCGTACATAGAACACATTAAGGTAAAAGCAGTGCACAGTAACCTGAAGCCCCTTTTCACCCGCCAGGCATTAGTTTCATGTAAAAGGCACAAGTCATGCAGACACGGCTATGGGAACAGGTCCTTTCTAATCGATCATTCCAAAATGAATTCGTTTGCCCAGATCACAGCGGCTTTTTATTTTTAAATACACAATAAGTTCCATTACTATAACTGGGAACTCTCAGGGTTTGGTCTCCTTCCTATGCTCCCCATCTGTGATCATTCATAAAAAAGACTCCCAATTAATGCTTTTGCTTCCAGTATGTCGCGGTTGATATCCCTGCTTGAATGCAGGTGACTCAGTTAAGTGTATCTTTAAATGACAGCAAGTCAAGGTTTCCATGAGGATCCGCATTACAGCCGTTTGAACACATAAGGTGAATCGATACATAGAATCGTGGTGGGCTTTTAAAGGTTAATAATCTAAGAGTCTCAGCCATGGACAGAACCTTAGAGAGTTCTCAGGTGTGATCATTATACATTATTATGAGAACATGTAAATTCACAATAAATAGCCCAAAATAAAGACCACAGGAGAGAACGGTATATGGCGTCTGGCAGCCTTCAAGTGATCCAAATATTTTACTTAACCCCTTGATGACAATTGACGGTCCGGGCACGTCGCGCACTAACATATGTACAGAGCGCATTAGTCTCCAATTACTGTTTCTGCTAAAGAATTAGGAGACTCCGAAAAACCAGCGACTCTTCAAGACTCCGGACCCCAATGCCACCAAAACAGCGCACAGAATCACGCGGAAACAGGAGCTTTCCCCAAAACGTCACTTTCCCCAGATCGTCACTAAATTACACTCCGCGTTCTGAGAATTATTAACGGGTCAAAATAACGAAGCGGCCAGAAGCAATAGAAGCCCTTTTGCCCCTAGGACTTTAAATGCCCAGAGATTGATAATTTCGTACCAAGCGAGGGACTATTTTTTCTGTCCACACAAGAAAGGTAACTTATTTATGGTTTTATATAGCGCCATCATATTCCATAGCGCTGTACAATGGCTATAAGTAGTATATAACAATCTGACTTACAGAATCTACAAGTGAGGAGGGCCCTGACTAAAGAAGCTTCCAATCTAAACCCAACCCCCGAAATAGTTAATCATTAACATCTTCAAGGTACAGCAAACACTCAGCGATGCAAAAGGCTACAAGAAATGACTAATTTGGGGTCTAAAGTCACAAGTCTGCTATACATTAAGACCCAACCCCAGCACGCCCCTAATGCGAGAGGAGCTTGGCTGGCCCCCCCCGTTAGGACCCTCAGAACACGCATTGGGGGCCACACACTGGAAGCGGTTAATGTATAGATATCTCACTTGGTCCAAAACAATCAGTCTCCATGCCAACCAACGCATTCCACTATTTTAATCCTAACAGGAAGAGAGATGGGATTTTATAGCACTCCTTGAAAAGTATGCCCACCCTTAGCAGGGAATGCCCACCGCAGACCCCACTAACCGTACACCCGTATTAAAGTACTCTGCGAGCTGTACTGTACTATGCATTAATGAGCTGGCTTAAGGAGAAGCTGCAGTGCGGAGCAGATAACAGGAGGGAAAGTGCACCGGGGGTTCTCTCAGACCCCCTGGATTTTGTGTGCAAGCAGCAGCTGGCTGGAGGTGGTGAGCAAAGCATAAAACCAGATCCGTTATCCTCAGGTAAGGATACGGAGGCCTACTGGCCGCCGCCCCGTGCCTCGCTCCCCTATTGTTAGCACTGGGACGCCTGACCCTGCGCCCGGTTCGGCATACTTGCCACCAGCGGTCGACACCAACCTTCATAGGATCTGCCTGGTAGAGTTTCTCGGCGGCCCGAGCGAATTCTTCCCATGTGCGGTGGTAAGGCATGGCGAGGCCGCACGCTCTGTAACACTGAAGCCCAAGAAACCGGTTATACACATCAGCACTGAGCTCCGCCACTAAGCAGCGAACTCATTGGCTGCAGCCCTGACCTCCGACCAATTGTAAGCTCCAATTCAGCATTAAGCGACAAGTGCTTCCGGGTTTCCCCGGAAGACACATTCTGTGCTCGATGCCTGGGTCTATGGTTTAATTGCTCAGCGCCCTCTCCTGGCTGGAGGAGTGCAGCTGGTGCATTGGCTTATGGGAAATGGTGTTTTTACGATACCAGTTTGAGCGTTTCACTTCCGGGTTCATTATTAGACGTGTCTGAATGTTCTGAGATTTGTAACAATTTGTTACTAACAAATAAGTCGTTTTTAAGATATTTTAAAAAATACATTCTAGTTTCTTACGCATGCCGGGTGGATGCAAGGTCTCCTTTCTTGAGTCCGGCTCCAGTTGCGCTGTGTTTAAAATTCAGAAGTTAGTATACTAAGATAAAAATCGTAAATAAAATGTAATTTATTGATTTCTATCGTGCAACCGTATTCACAGAGGTTGTTATTATTGTTAATATAATCTATTATTATTATTGATTTCTATAGCACCATCCTATTGCCCAGCTCTGTATAATGAGTAATTATTATTATTTATTGGTTTATATAGCGCCATCATATTCCCCAGCCCTGTATAAATATTATTTGGTTTATATAGCGCCATCATATTCCCCAGCCCTGTATAATTATTATTGGTTTATATAGCGCCATCATATTCAGCAGTGCTTGTAAATTATTTTTTTATATAGCGCCATCATATTCCACAGCGCTGTTAATGGGTAATTATTATTTGTTTATATAGCGCCATATAATCCGCAGCGCTGACGTATAATTATTATTTGGTTTATATAGCGCCATCGTATTCCGCAGCTCTGTATAATTATCATTTGGTATATATAGCGCCATCGTATTCCGCAGCGCAGTATGATTATTATTTGGTTTATATAGCGCCATCATATTCCACAGCGCTGTATAAATAATAATTTTGCCACTCTACCCCGCTGTCCCACCAAACTCTATCTCTATCCCGCTTTTCAGGACTTCAGTCCTGCGGTCTCAGACACGGGAGAATGCGTTATGGGGATGTGCAGAATGGTGCGCATGCACAGTTGCGCAGTTTGAGTGACACTTTACCTCCAAACACCGCCCCCCCCCCCAGCCCCAGCGTACCGATTTACCAGGGGTAGAAGTTGGGAAAAAGCCTTGATGTGATCCTAATCCGGCTGTTTTTGGGTATCTATATGTTTGTACATCTGTGTCTCTGGGTTGTCCCAGGTAGCTGCCCTAATTTTGCAGGCAGCGGGGATAACCGGCTGAATGGGGAGATCAACAAAATGACTAAAGACCCAAAATCCTCCTGCTTCCTCTTCCCCCTTTTTCCTCCCCTGATGCCCCTCTCTTCAGTTTGCTGGGTATGAGGGTTATTACAAACTGACTTCTATAAAACTCTCTGGAATAATTACAATAATTCGTAAAACTTTGGGGCAAAATGCCAGGGATTATAAATATATTCACAAAAAATACACGCATTGCCGCACTCATTAACCCTGTCCAGGGGGGGGCTTTAAATTGCAGGAGAGTCTCATTGGGTTAAAAGACAGCGCAGTCCCCAGGGAGCAATATAGCCATGTAACGTAGCGGCGAGCTAGGAAATATATGGCCATATAATAATTACCATACCTGGCCGATCTCCGGATTACTGGATATATATATATATATGATACACACATACTGTATATACAGTGTATATATATATATATGTATACCGGTATATAAAGGCAGTCTGTATCATATGGAATGTAAATATTTCAATTATTATAATTCATGTTATAAGTTGAATTCTGACCAGTTCATAAGATTTAATATTCCATTGCATGAGGAATGATCACCGTATATTGAAATCTACTCTCTGAACCATGTCTTGCAATGTGACCTGGCATATGAAGGGTTAAGATTAGTTTTAATATATACCGGTATATATATATATATATATATTAGTACAAAGCTGCCATTTCTGTCTAGGTCTTTCACCCCCCTGCCCCCCCACTGCTAAAGTCTTTTCATGCTTGAACCTCATCTGCCACATCACGAGATGCCAAATGCCACTTTTCCAGCGCCCGGTCGCTGCGCTTTTGTTAGGGGATTGCGCAGGAACAAAGACCAAACAAACAGCAAGTTTTGGAAATGGCTACCTAAGGGAGCGCTCTTAGAAACCGCGCAGGAGACCCAGATCTCGCTCACAAAGGGGGCCGTTGTTCCAGATTCATTCCTGCAAACCGAACGTCACGTCGCATCGGAAAGTAGACATTCTGGGAAAGATGCCAGTTACAGGAGTCCGGAGTCATTAGAACTCTGCTCACCGGCTTTGGAGTCTCTTTAACCCTTTAAGGGCTATTTCTTCAGCCATTAAATCTCATTTAGTGAACCCACGTGAATTATATAAATATATATATATACCCTATGTATATATATTTATTTCTTTATTTTTTCGGGACAAGTAGGAGTTTTTTGGGTAAACCATATTGATTTGCACTACCTTTTCAAAAGTTTGGGGTCACTTAGAAAGGTCCTTGTTTTTGAAAGAAATGCAAATTTTACCCATTAAAAATTAGAAATTTCCCTGTTTTCAATGAAAACTGCTAAGTGACCCCAAACATTTGAACGGTGGTGTATGTAAGACTATATATATATATATATATATATATATATAATCACATATGAGCAGTTTCAGAGAATTAACCCCTCTATTACCAGACATTACATTCATTTATATAGCGCCAGCAAATTCTGTAGCGCTCTTTCAACAGAGGCAGTAGAATATTTTAAAATCACAAAACAATAACAAACTGGTACAAAAGGAGAATAGGAGAGGACGGCTTGGACGGGGATGCGTTGGTCGGGTCTGGATGATCTGTAGAGGTTGTTGGCCGTTCAGATGATTTGATTAGGATGCTTTTGAAAGCTCCATTTGAGGGAGAAAGTCCAACGGAACACGGAAAGGAATTCCAGGGTAGCGGTAAAACACGGGTGAAATCCTGGATATGGGATTGGAAAGAGGCGATGAGGGTAGAAGAGAGATGAAGGTCGTTCCAGGAATCAGGGGACGCTTAGCGGTGCATTAGGATAGGAGGGTAGAGATATAAGGGGGTGCAAAGTTGTTAAGGGCTCTGTAGGCCAGGGTCAGAAGTTTAAATTGGGGAGCCAATGAAGTGAGGAGCAGCAGTTGAGGAACGGTGATAGAGAAAGATTCATCGAGCTGCGGTGTTATAGTGGTGGAAGAAGGGAGAGGAGGAGATCAGCTAGTACGGAGTTGCAATAAATCAGACGAGATTTCACAATTAGTATCGCTCAGACATGAGGAGTTTCAGAGAATTAACTCCTCTATTACATGACATTATGCACACACACACACACACAGTCACACACACACACAGTCACACACACACACACACACAGTCACACACACAACCGCAGTCAGACACACACGGTGAGTTTCCTACCTGAGCTCCGTGTGAAGGAGCGTAAAAGAGAATAATAGCAATAATAATCCGTATTTGGTATATTAACCCCTTAATGACCAAGCCCGTACACGTACGGGCTCAGAATGCATCGTTTTCAATGGGTTTTGGGACTGCCCATTGTCCTTAAGGGGTTAATGTATTTAATGATAGTTTGACAACCATACCTGATTTCTAAATGAGGTGACTCTGACATCTTGGAAACCTTTGACTTGTCATTTTTTAAAGGTACACTTACTTAAGTCACCTGCATTCAAGCAGGGATAACAACCATAAGAAAGTGGATGCAAAAGCCCCAACTGTGAGTCTTATATATGGTCACGACGGTGTAGAGTAATAAGAGCCGTGACCCTGAGAATGTGCCGGTTCACCCCGAAAGCCTGAGGTTGGGGCAAAAACGCAAACCCAGATATAATAACAACTATAAAGATTTAACAAAAACAAACTAAACTATTTATTTCTGTTTTCATTTGATTTTTTAGGTATAAAGGTTTATTTGCTTAAAATAAAAGTACATTGCTTTGTCGATCGGTGATTATACGCAGCTGATTTTTTTTTTTTTTTAATTGATTGCATTGTTTTCGACGTTTCCAAGGACGGAAATATAAAAATTACACCCTTTGTCATACACTTTGGTTTCTTGCATTTTCCTAGTATTTTTTTTCTTCTTCTATTTACTGTCCCTTACCAGGAAAGTAAATATGGAAAATGTGGTTTGCGTTTTGCACAGTATGCGGCCTGTAAACGATTCTGGATTCTTTTGGGAGGGAGATTAACACAGCCAGTGATGAAAAACAGAACCGTGTGCAATGGCGCTGATCCCAATGTATCGCAGCTCCGCTTACAGGTATCATTAACCCCTTCTTGACCGATGATGTACCAATCTCCGGGTCACGCTGCGAAACCTCCGGGCCGCGGGAGCAGTTTGGAGGCACTTCTCGCTCATCACGCCTTTTCCCTATCACCACATACAAATTTAAATAATTCGCACACCCCAAAAATATCACCAGGCACCCCGAAGAGCGAGGGCTTAGGTTAGCCTGAGCTTGAAAATTCTTCAGGTATGGGTACTAGACTTTTCGTACTAATTGCAAAATTACCCAATTTTGGGAAATTTGGCAATTCGTATGAAGCCCTGAAAACAAGGCTAGATGCCCACCAAGCGGAGGAAAACGGAGGAAAAATTCATGGGCGCACATTGACTTACACTCCCTCACACTCAAACTCAGTCTCGCTCACTCTCTTCCTACTTTCTCTGCCGACCAATTCTGCATCTTCTATATTCTCCCATCTCTTCTCGTCTATCTGCTGTCTTCTATCTTCATCCGAATCTCCACAGACGTAACCAGGCGTAAATTGGTGAAGTCCTCCCCTTGGTGGAGATAACGTCGATGGACGAGCCGCGGTTTGGGCAGAAGTTCAGGTTAGGTTATGTCCGTTGAAATGCAGACAAGATAGATGATTGAAGGTAAAGAGAAGGGAGAAGATAGAAGAAAAAGAGAAGACGGAAGGAGGAGAAGACAGAGAGGAAAAAAAGAGGAGAGAGATAGAGGATCTTAAAGAACGCTTGAATACGTTGGAGGTCTAACGCAAATAGTGACTTTTGAAATGGGTGAGCATTAAATAAATAATTATTATGACCTATTATAATAATAAACTAAAAATGTTAATTTAATAGCACTTTAAAAATACACAGCTTTTTGTGATGAAAACTGAGACAGGCTTTTCTTAAAAACAAGTGCATTTTGCTTAGGAGACAGGTGACGCGATCCAGGCCTGAGGGGGCTCGGGTTTCCAGAGATTACAGAGAGCCGCTATCTTCAGACATGCCCTCCTTTCTTCTTTCCTATCGCAAACTTTTATTTTTGCTCTTGGAAGGTAAATGTTAGAAAAACAAAAAGGCATTTTCCACGTTTCACAAGATACCTGTTATCTTGAAGTCCTAAATTAGTCTGTGTATCTTTCCTATAATAGGGACCAACAAGGAATTAAAAGTGAGTATACTCGTCCCTTTGAAGGAGTGAGCCTACGGTTAGTGGTCTTTGGGTGCAGTGTATCTTCAGGGCCCCCAGGAAATTTATTCTAACCCGCCAACACTGTACACTGGCACACACTCTAACGCCACACACTAACACAAACATGAGAAATACACTTGGGAACTCTCTGAGTTTAACTCGGAGTCTCCGGGTGGAGCGCTGCTTTCATGGGTCTCCGGGTCACGTTCCCCTTTCTCTGGCAGGGTAATGGTGTTTGACCATGGCCACTTCCCCATTTGCTCCTTCTTAATTCAAGGGTGTCCAGGCCTAGCCCTGCCTTCACATGGGGTCAATCCCACCCCTACAGAAGCTACTCCCCAAAAGAGGGAGAAAGCTCCTGGTGCCCGTTCCTGAGAAGTTGCTAATTCCACTCCCAAACCCACTTATCACTGTTTAGACTAAAACTGCCCTCACACCAGTAGCCCGATCCCTTTTGTTTATTACCCAGCCTTCATATGTGGCTAACCCCTCTCCGCACAAAGCTGCTCCCTCAGAAGATGGAGAGCTCCGGGTGGCCTGCCCTGGGAAGTTCTCCATTTATGAAAATACTACTTTGGGGTAAAATGCGACAAGTGAGAGTGCATAGTCACCAACAGTACTCAATGTACTTGGAGAGTCCCAACAAGCAGTCTGACTGCAGTGGAATATTCAGGCCTAGGGGGGCATAACTGGGCACATAACACCCTACTGGTCAATTAGGCTCACTGGGGTGCTGCAGCTTCATGGACGGAATGGCCACTGGCATCATGAAAATTAGCCACACCCCTAACCACACACACACCATAAAGCAAAAGTGCCCCTTTTTTACCCTTTGGAATGTTGGGGTATGTGTTACGGAGTGCCACTGGTGAGTAACCTGCCAAACACTTTTACGTGTCTACGTTATTTATATCATTCCTCAGTCCGTTGATTACATTAAGTAATCTGCGTTTTATCTGAAAATATTCCCGATTTATTCCCAATTCATTTTTTTTAACAGATGTTGGCGGCCCCTTAGGACGTTCCAAAGTGCGCGTTGGGCTCCATGAGCTGGCATGCTATGCAAATGTTTTATGCAAACGAGCAAGTCCCACCTAATTAGGTATTCGCGGCCTATCTAATGAGCTGCAGGACTCCACTTCACATTTAAATTCTAGCCTAGAGGTCCTGACTCTTGCGGGCGAGGATAAGGGTTCTGAGAGCAGATGAAAGAAGGCAGGGAGGGAAGGGAGGCAGATCTCTAAGAGGGTAAGAGAGGAAGAGGGGGGTGAACGAAGACTTCTACGTACTTAATGCTTTCATTGTGAGCGCTACTCGAATTAGTGAATTATATTTTGAGTATAAGAGAATTATATATTTTGAGTATAAGCATTTGGGTTTTTGTAAAGGAGATATTATGGAGAATCGTTGGTTATGGGTGCACCTGGTCCCCACTTGGGTAAAAGGGCTTAATGATTTCACAATGATCTCTGGCCCCTGGGATGGCACTTGGACCAACTCAGGATTTTGTGAATATATTTGTCGGGAGAGGAGTTAACTCTTTGGTGGTTGGTTGAGGAACCAGCCCTTTGACCCTTGGTTAGCCACCTCTACAGACTACGCTTTTGATGACCACACTCGGGGGCTGTTGCATCTGTCTATGTTTTTGGTTCTTCTGGTCTCGTCAGACTACCAACAGTATCTTCCTAAACATAAAACGTCCTTGTTTTCTCAGGACAGTCCTAATTTCGGGGAGAATCCCACTACCCTGGGTTGTTTTTGGCTGTTCCCTGTTCTGAAGGGTGGTTCCAACATGGCTGTTGGACCAGGTGAAGCCCTTAATAATACCCCTACTCTCCATCATGGAGGAGACTTATCTGTTATATATTACGCTGTCCTTAAGGTTCCTCAAAGATCTGGTTCTCTGACATGTTCCTCCTCTGAGAACCCAGTTAGGCCCCTCTGGCCGCCACATTCGCTTTACAACAAAAATGTAAACTTTGTAAGCAGATTATTTGCAACAAAACAGAAATTTAAATGTAATCTCTGTTCACAATTGTTTTCATCTACTACCCACCAGTGGAAGATGACGAACATTCAGAAAGAAAGGCTTAAAGTAACAAGCTTAGGGGTTGTTTTTTTTTTTCTAAAATATTAAAAAATTATCATATAAATCTTTTAAATAAGGGATTTAAAAAAAAATACAAACAGGTTTTAATTATTTTCAGCACAAATTGATTTTATGATATTTATGAGATATTTATAAAACAAAATATTTTTTATAAAAAGAATCCTATTCATATGGCTCTGGTAGCATCCTAAGTATTTTGGGGGGGAAAATTAGAAATAAATATTTTGATAATTTAAGCCATAAAGAAGCTGATGATTTAAGAGACCTACAACCCAACTCATAATTGGTTATGAATCCTGTATACAAGGGCATTATATATAAAGGCCTATATTTAAAAAAAATAGTGTTACTGAAAAATAGATAAAAAACAGAATAAAATCCAATATTTGATAGGACACAAAAAATATACAGTATTTTGATAAGGGGTATTTAACAGATATTTTAAACAAAGGGGAGTATTATTATTGTAATATATTAACATCCTAAGATCTGTAATTTTTATATTTTTACTAAAATTCTTAGGAACCTTACCAGCAGTCTGTGGGGTCGGTTTTATATCATTTAATTTGTTACAATATGTTACAAACTATCATTAACCAAAATAAATCATACCCAAGGGATTCAACTGATATTTTAATCTTTTAAGTGGAAAAATAATTACATTTTGGTAATATGTGACATCAGAACTTAAGAGTTTTTTTGCTTTTGCTTGAATTCAAGTAGATTTTATAGATAACGGAATAGAATGAATTTAAAATTATAATGAATTTTGGTTTTAAAATATATTTATGAATATATTTATTCTGCACATGGATGCAGATCCGATCTGATGACCTATCACCGTTACAAAAATGATTTCTGTTTAAGTGATTTTTTATTAATTTTTTATTAATTAATATTAACTATGGAGACTAGTTCTCCTGAAAGTATATATATATATAATATTAATATTTGATTTGTACTATTTTTACAAGGATTATAACTGATAGAATATTCTGAACGGTCAGATTGCTCATATAAAATTAACTCAGGCTTTTGAAGAATTGAATACAATTGAAAGACTATCCTTATTGGTTAAGAATGAAGAATATGTGCATATCAAAAGATATTGTGGTGACTACCGATTATATCCATAATATATCTATCTATCTATCTATCTATCTATCTATCTATCTATCTATTTATCTATCTATCTATCTATCTATCGCCATCTATCTATCTATCTATCTATCTATCTATCTATCTATCTATCTATCTGTCTGTCTGTCTGTCTGTCTATCTCTCTGTGCAATCTAAAATGTTCACCCCTTTTTTAAAGAAATATTGGCCTCTATTGAATGGAGACTGAGCCTAGAGCTGCAGCTTCTCCTGGAAGTTTTTATTTATTTATTTAAGTCCAGAATGATTTGTTCTCCTTTTTGAGGCACATTAAAAATCGCTTGAATGTGGGGTGTTTTTTTTTTTTTTCTTTATGGACGTGTGTCTTTTTTTCACCTATTTTACGACGTTGAAGAAGGAGGGCCTGGGGAGAGAGGATCTGACAGCTGGTGGAGAGTGCTGACTGCTGCCGATGAACAGTAACCTATAACAGTGCAGGTGGCCCTAAGCATACATTTACAGAGATGGCAGCTAGGGGGCCCCTTAATCAAATGCGGGCCCTAAGCAGCTGCTTATTCCACTTATACACCTATCCCACACAACTTTAAATGCTCCTCCTGTAATAACGGGTGATATCTCGGTAGGTGATTGGATCTCGGTAACGCTGGCTAAATAATGGAAGACGAGCAAATGGCAAAAAATGGCAAAAGTTGAAAAAAATAAAATATAACATTTTAAAAATGAAAATAAAATTATATCTGAAAATGCTCCGTTTCTGTCGGATTTGATTTACATAAATGCCGTCTTTCAGAGACGTTCTGGACGTCGGCCGACGTCTTTGCATTCAGATGCCGCTAGGCTGCGGGTAAATCCAGGCTTAATTGCGGCTTTTGTGTTGTACAAATGGCTTTTAGACACAAAGTATACATTGTATCCAGCAAGAGACCTTTCCGCGCTCATCTTTATGTATCGCTTCCCGGAACCGAGTCCTATTGAATTACGTGAGTAATCAGACCGGATAATCAATTCTCCGCCGGGTTACGTTCAGGATGCGGATCTCGCTGAAAGACTAAATATCCGGTCCTAAAGGGACGCTCCGGTGTCACAGCTCGCTAAATAAACGATTCACGTCAATGTGCTTTGTAAATACCTAAATATACGAATTGTACTAATTGAGAAAAAAGGTACACGGCTTTGGGAGAAACTGCAACTGCAGAGCTGCAGCTTCCCTCTTACACTGTGGGCCTATGTTGCAACCCTAATATACTGATTTCCCCCCCCCCCCAAAACTCTATATAGTGTGGTTTGATCATGTGCTTATTTGTTGTTTAAGCCGGCATTAGTTTGGTTTCCGGGGAACATAGAGAAGGCATCTTTCCGGATCCAGATAATCAGCAACGGCAATGATCCAGAGATTGCAGAGATATTAATATTTATAATACCGGGTGATATGGAAGTCTGGGAATTTACAGATGACTCAGAGACTCTAATTAAAGCTCATCAGCGAAATACAGCAACCTTTCAGCAGATCGTGGATGAGAAAGATATTTTACAGATCGCTTTAAACCTTTATACTCTTAATGAGAAAAATAAGGATCAGGATCATTCAATACTTCAAGGGGAACCCCATCTAAAAAAATATTTCCCTCCATGTGCATAACCCCCGGCGCTGTATACAGTAATATAACCCCCAGCGCTGTATACAGTAATATAACCCCCAGCGCTGTATACAGTAATATAACCCCCCAGCGCTGTATACAGTAATATAACCCCAGTGCTGTATACAGTAGATTTGTTGGCATGGATGTAAAGAGACTATCATATATATATATTTACATTTTTTGTTTCCTATCTATGAAGTGTCTGCTCCGTCTCTTTTTATTGTAAATAATACTCCGAGTGTCGCTCACCGTGTCAGAGCTCCATTTGCTTAAATTGTGGTATCTGTATCCTTAAGCTCTTCTGAAATAAGGTGCTGAGTGAGTAGAATATGACATAAACATATAATATTTCCATGGGTTAGAGAAATGGGGGGTAATCCAAGTCATGTCAGCAGTTTTGTGTTACAAAGTAACTGGAACGCAACAGAGAGCATCACAGAGCGTAAGATAAGTAGGACGGTCTCGTCGTTTGTCTTTGGGGTAACAGAGACCCCAGTTTGATGGGTAGGGGCAGGAATAAGGGAGAAGGAGGCTGCACGTTGTGAAGGAGAGATCCATCAAGAAACAAAGGGATATTGGGCAAAGTGGGAGAAGTTTATGGGTGAACTTGGACAGATTCGGGAAAGACTTAGAGGGGGGGTCATTTCAAAGAGAGATTCTGCTGCAATGTTCTCAAAGTGGTCAATCAACTCGTCAACCAATGAAAGTGACCAGCCAGGAAGACCATTTCATTGGTTGCTATGACGATAAAGCTACTTTTAAACCATTTTCCAGAATTACTCTTTATAAGTATCCCCTGGTGCGGCAACAACAGCTCCACCTCATCCATCAAAAACGTATCGGCTTTCTGGTTAGAGGGGTAGAAGAAATATGGCAGCAGATACAACGCTGTCCGCCATAGCTGGATCCAGGGGGCGATGGAAGAAAATATCTGAAACCAAGACCCTTTCTTATATAATAATTAGCGTTATTCTGGGCAGAATAAAAATAATGTTTACATTTGGGTAAAAGGGCACATTTTTTTGGCTTGTAAGGTACGAGTTGATCACTGAGCTCCATAACATGACATTGGAATATTTTAATATATATATATATGAATGAGAATATGCGCAAAGTCTTACAGTTTTTGGCCTAACTAGTTAAAGAGCCAAACACACTCCTGCTTGCCAAGCGCTGACTGCCACGAGAGTTCCAGGGGGTCTAGGGAGACCCCTGTGTACATGTGCAGAACGCACTCTCATTGACTTCAATGGAAGCGCCATCCGGGCACTGATTGGCGTTTCAAGCAGCCAAAAAGGGAGGCACAAAAACAGTGCAGAATCGGCAGTTCGCTGCAGCTCCAGAGCTGCAGCTTCTCCTAAAGGCAAGACACAGAGAAATATAAGCAAAAAGCACATAATTCAGACTTTGAAAACGAATGCATGCCGAAGACTGAAAGTTTTTACAATGAGGAACGAAGTTAAAAACCCGCAATCACCTGAGATGTGAAGGAGGTAAAACTCTTGGAAAGCCAAAGTTACTCCCAGGTGAAGCTCACACTGATAAGTAGCCATAACAAATTAGGAAAGTCCTTTAACCTCGATAAAGCTCCTCACCTGCCCCTGGAACGCATTCAATAAATTATTAATATAATTATTAATAATATTTATAATTATTAATAATAAATTACCAATGCCAGTCCGAACCCAGCTGGCTGCACCCAGAATGCTTTACTTTCGAAAAACATTCCCGATACTGGAACTGAATTTCTTTATTACTTCACATGACCTTGGATAATAGATATATCTTCAGTGCTTTGTTACGTTGCTCGGTGACTAATAAATTCTATTAAAGGCCAGGATGAGGTTTTTACAAGCATTGGGATTAAGAAACGCGCCCCGGCATTTGGCCCTCCCTGATAATTGCGCCCGCCGCGCTCGCCAAACGTTTCCAAAAACCGTCACAATATTTTGTCTGAACTGCGTGGCCGCTGGAACTAGAAGTTCACAAAGTTCTGTTCGTTTTTTTTAAGACAATACACTGTATAATGAGAGCACCCGGGACCCAAATTTGCCATCCCCTTGACCGCTCCTTAACCCCTGGCAGTCAGTAGTCAGTGGGCTACCAGGTGCGGCTTCATGGTCTGTTAAGCGGCCCTTCTTCCCTCTGGAGAAGCCCCCAGGTGATGCACGAAAGAGCGATCTGATCCCGGCTTCCTGATAGCCTCCAAAGTTGTTTGGGAACAGAGGCCGAGAGATCAAAGCTAGAAGGACTTTACTTGGATGGCAATAAATCGGAATGCGATCTTTGGAGTAAACAAAGAAACACTCGGCGACTGGAAAAGGAGGACGGCTGAGAGTGTTGCAGGCAGGGCCACTCGAAGGGTTAAAGGATCATTGCACGTTACAGGCATGAATGAAATAATAAAGTATGGAAAGAGGAAACTTCTTTAGGTTTTTTTATCCTCGTGTATGAGAATTTCGCTGACTCTCCCCGCAGACCTGACACGCATGTTGTGTTGTAGCCGGTTAGTAGCCGTGTCTGAGCGCAGCCCACGTGAAGAGATCACACGGAAGCCACCTCCCGTTTCACGGAGAAATAAAGTAACCCTGGAGAAAGATTTCCCGAAGAGGCTGGGGAAGGAGGGTCTGAGCTGCACGCAGGTTTGTTGTTTACAGGCCCTTATTGCTTGTCTGGCTGCGATGATTTAAATCTAAATGTAGAAACATGAATATGATGGTGAAACGTCGAAGGACACTGTGGGGGCCGCGGTCTGGTAGTGACCAAAATTGGGGGAGATTCCAAACATATTCCCACTTATTATTAAAATATCATTTCGAAAATCTTGTAGTTCTTGCCCCATAATATAATTATTCTTCAGTCTTCAGTCAGCCGTTTGTCTGATTCTCGCTCTGTTATCTGATCCCCGATCTACTAACCCCCCCGACTCCTTATCATACTGCCTGTGGGAAATAATAGAATGGCTCAGCCTTAATCACCCATGCGGACTCCCTGAATAATGAAAGTCTATGGCGGGTCGGACTTCATTAGCATTGCCATAAAGCATCAGCCCAGTGTGGTGCTTAAGCAGGGAAAGCTGCGTTTTTGATGAGCTACTTTAAGCAGCTAAAAAAGTATAAATGTCTAGTGAAAAAAATACATATAAACAGCTAAATGTGGCGTAAAACCCGATCGCAGTGAAGGAAGAACAAATACCAAGTATTACATTTATTGGTAGGAATACGAGAATAACAATTGTTTTCCAACCTGCAATAATCTCATGATTTTGAAATGCCCCCGAGGACGGGCTTACCGAGTCCTGGTCGTGCGGACATCAGCGTGACATTTGCAGGGAAGGCAGCGAATTACCGAAATGTCTTGTGGCATTTAAGGCCCTGAAGGTGTTGCTACCTTAAGTTCAGCCGCACAATTCCATTTTTTAGAGACACCAATTATGCTTCAATAAAAATGCATTAGAATCACCCAAACTTCAAGCGACTGGAGGATCAGCCAATCAGCTTTCATTTCTGATTTTAACCCCCGGAATCGGGGGAAGGCTTTAAAGCCATTAAGGACTTTAAGTTTGCCCTTAACCCTCAACCAAGCAGTAACAATGTGTTCTATCGTGTTAAACGTACGCAGATCTGTAGTATGCACTGCAGCTATGGCAATAAATATTTAAACCTATCAGCACCGGGACCTTTATTGACTTAATCCCTTAGAAAATACATTTTTCCCGTTGGAGGTTTTATTAAAGTTGTATTTACTATCTCTATTACTAATAAAGACGTGGAATCCATGGAACGTTTTCTTCCCGTTCAGCACCCCGGCCAGCTCCGGGAGGTAATGAGCAGCCTGTTAATGCCTTTGTTCCGATGTAGAATATAAAAGCGAGCAGTCATCAGATTCATCTTTTGTGGGCTTTTTCTGTGCGTGCGACTCCATGTTGCTGATTCATCAGACTGGGGGTAATTTTATATCCTCTGATAAATCGCTTCCAATAAACGTGGGGCTGTCTGATGCGAGAAAAATGAGTTTCTTGATCGTTTTCACAATAGCCGTGCTGTTTGCATGTTGTAAATGTGCGGACCCCCAGAGCAAGACCCCTTCTCCGCGTCATTTAAACGACATGAATGCTTTTGCGTACCGTTACCGGAATCTGTTTTGAAAGTTATTTAGCTCATAAATCAGGAGGAGTTTTTATTGCAAAAGGAGGATAAATGTTACAAGAGGCCATTATCTAAAACTAGAGGGTCAGAGACTGAGATGGAAGGGAAGGGAGTTTTACTTTACTGAGAGGGCGGTAGATAAACAGGACAGCCTCCCAGCAGAGGTGGTAGATGGTAATACAGTGAGGGTATTAAACATGCATGGGACAGACATACGGCTCCTGAATCTAAGACGAGACCAACGACGGATTAAGGTTTGAGTCATTACAGCAGGAGAAGCGGGAGACTAGAAGGGGGCCGGATGGGGCCTGAATCTATGTTTCTAATAATTGCAATTTATTGATGCTAATTTTAGTCTTATATTGTAGTAACTATTTATATGTCTATATGGACTGCTTTACAAAATCAATACATGGCACTGGGGAGTGAAAAGGGAGAGGAAGGGTGGGAGGAGATGTGAGGGACATGCGGAGAGAGAGGATTGTATAAATGTCATTCATTCTGCATCTGGTAATGACTTAGAATGAAGTAAAGTATAAGGAGCTGAATTTGTAATTCTCCAAACAGTCATCAGATTTTTGGCAATGATAACTTAACTCTTACGGGGTCCGATACCCCAAATGAAGAGCATTGCGTGTGGTCGTTCACTAATTACTGCGTGACGTATATGTACGCTGTGTAACGAGATTAGATGCATACGATGTAAGCAGGCGGTACAAATCAGACAAATCAGACAAGTGGTTTTGTGGCTTCTTTACCGACGCGATTTGCTGTCGTTTTAAAGCCACATAAAAAGGCCTTTTTACCGAGCAGGAACTGAGGGGGAGAGAGAAATGGATCAGACGACTCGATCAATCGAATATCCCTGAACAATAAATCCTGGCTCATAAATCCCCCATAAAATTCAGACTTTATAACAGTTTCACAGATACAGGACATGTAAACCGGGACAGAAACCGGTTTGGGCAAACTTACGCTAGATACAGAAACCAGAAACGCATAAAAACCGAATCCAAATTAGTTTTTAGGCCGCCTGCTGGACTTTGCGCCGTTCTTTCATTTAAAATACTTTTATTACCCATCAGAAGTGGGAATTACAGAGTAAACAACCGGCAGAGAGGTGGATTGTAAAATACGGACACATGGAAAAGTATAAAACGCTTCATACGGTGTCTGTCAGACGGCGTTAAAGTTCTTTTCTCTCCCACCTGTTGTTTTTTGTTAATTACACAGATTTTTGGATGCGAAGTCTAATACTTCGACTTATGATGTCACACATCCACATATCCCATAAACGTTCATCGTATAATAGTTATATTGTTACACAGTAACTATGATATTTTGTTTCTTATAACAAAACATGAGTGAAGTAAGTCATCCATGAACAGGTTCCAAGGACGCCGGACAAACCCAAAGGGTAACGAACAGGAATGGCCGCCCTACCGGCGGATCTCTTTGGATCTCACATCTTTATTGGCAGCTGACATGGAGTAGATTCGGAATAAATTCATTAGAATGACTGATACAAGTTACCCAAACCTGCACCAATGGTGTCTATTCACCAACGAGGGAGATCGCAACATTTCAACTCCCTGACATCACTCTCTGTGTTAAGGGATGGCCCTGGGAGCTGTATAGAAATTTCCTACATTACCTATCCATTATACAGGGCCAGCACAGGCCTTGCAGGAGAAGCTCCTTGTGGTCGGCCCTTAACACAGAGTGATATCAGGGAGCTCTCCTGCAAGCGCCCCCCTTAGTGAATAGACCCCAATGTCATAGCAGGTGACGCATATATTTCACACAAGTGGGGGGGGAAAAGACAAAAAGTTGGTGAAATCCACACTAAACGTTAGCCCTATTTTTATTGGTAACTGTAGCGGAGGGCATGCATAGATTCGCACAAAGGCTTTTTTTCCGGAAAGGGTTACTTTCTGGCAGCACATAAACTACACAAAATCTGCAAAAACCTCCATGTCGCTTCCACCCCAATACCGAGATTTAAACAAAATCAACACAAAGGTAACACAAATACGGAGGATCACGACACGCTCTGCATGCTCGATACGCTGCGTATGACTCCATGATCTTAAAGAAAAGAGACAATTCCGCTTTCCTACAAAGTAACGCAAAGATTTCTCTTCTGTGTTTAAATCTGGCTGTGAATATTTCGGTCTCCGGCTGGTTTGCCCTCCACCCCGGTCTGACCGGCGCGCTAATGAAAGTCTACAGGAAGACGCGCGAACAAGCCAAGCACACAATTAAAATCTGCACAGGTTGGCTTGTGAGCAGATGGCGACACACAATACGACACACAATGGGGAGCGCCGGGGTGATAACCGCTAAATATATACACAGAATGCGGGCGATAGATGATAACCCGCCTTCAAAGAGTCACCGAGTCCTTACTCTGTTTACAAATAATATTAAAACGCAGCCTTTTCGTGTCATTGTATCCGTTCGTTCCCAGTTCTTTTACTCGTTCTCTTTTCAACCTGTATTGAAAGAACTCATAGAAACCTCATCTTAAACCTTTTGCCATCAAAGCACGACGGGCTTCATTCAGAATTGTCCTCATGGTGGTATGCAAGGCCACTCTGATGAGAAAAACAAGAAAAGTTGTAAATGTAGAGCAGTCGCCGTGGAAACCGGAGGAATGTTTCCGATGAATACTCCACATCCAGAACTGTCTCCTCATAAACACGGCCTTTATTCTGATATAGTACATGACGTGCCGGCGGCCTCGTAACTAATACAAGGGGGGGCCGATACATAAAGTGATACATTACTGTGTCATTATTTACACGCTTAATGGGTATAAATCCCTACACCTGAATAAAAGGATTGCAAGGTCACTTTAAACAGTATTTGTGTTTCCATGAGTATGTGATTTCTGCGCATGCCTAATAACATCCCCCCCCCCAGATCTCAACACCTCGGCCAATAACATAAATAAAATAATAATTAAAAAGGGCCGAATCCTGCCTCGCCGCCCTGATCTCTGATAAGCGGAAGCCTTAAAATATACTTTTACGAAACTATTCCAAGATCAGCCCGAGGAGCCGGGGCAGCTGGCGCTAAAGCTCTGGATACGGAGCGTATTTACATCCCGGCGCCGGCTCCTTCGGGGAACGAACATATTCAGGGAGTAAAGTATATAATAATTATTTTATTAAGAAGGAAAGTGCGCTCGCCGGCTCGTGGAACTACATCAAACCGTAGGGCGAAGCGTGCCGTTTATTCAGCAGACAATGAAGGGCTGTCCGTCATGTAAGTGGCTCTGCTGCTACGTAGGCAAACCGGCAGATCGCGCATCTCATCACGGCGACCGACAAACCCGATAGGCACGGAGGAGGGGAAAATAGAAAAGACGGACAAATTCTGACCAACAATTCTTTTTTCAATCAGGAAATCATTCAGAGATAAGACTTCCAAACACATAAAGCCGTTTTGTTTTGTTTTTTACACAATTCAGATATACAACTTTTCAGCGTAATATTGGGTAGAAATTGTATTACAATTTCAAGGTTTGGGCATTTGGACTTATTTGAAAGCAACTGAAGACTTCCAGCGAGTTCTACAAAGAAGCCCTTGCTACTTTTAATTCCGTGATACAGCTAATGAAGTATCTTACTGACTCGGATCATAGAAAGCCGTCTGTATATATTATAGATTTTTAGATATATATATATATATAAAGATATATATATAAAAGTTTGGCCAGTGTAGTGAAATAATGTGTTTTGCTGTTCCGATTCCGGAATCTGGCGTTTAATGCACACGCGATGAAGGGACGCAGGGTTTATTCGATGGTGTAAATGACTGCAGCGTTGTTTCGGATTCACTCGGAATAATAAAAACACATTAACTGCCCCTCGGCTCTCAAACACATTGTTGCAGTGTGTGAGTGTGGGGGGGGGCGAGTATCTGCTCTGCTTAGAAAGCTGAAGTCAACAACTTGCTTCCTTTCCATCGTCAAACGACCAGAAGGCTTTGGGTTTCGGGGAATGCGAGATTAGCTTCTCTAAAAGAAAGTATCTGATTTGATTCCGTGCAGTGATTACGACATCTTTGTGCTCTGTCGAGTAGGGTATACCGTACTATTCCCTTCCCCCTCCCCACTAAAAAAAAATGGCATCAAAGCAATCAAAATGGTAATGTTCAGCATGAATGGGGCCCATCCCCCATCTCAAACTCTGCAGACTTTTTCTCCATGTTAGGAAGAAACCAACACCCCTTCCTCACAAAATGGAAGCTTCCACTACCAAACTGAGAGTGCATGCACAAGGTGCAAGTCCGGGGGGGGGGGGGGACCACAAAGAGGGGACTTTAAAAAAGTGGAGAGAAGAAAACCCCACTGAAATAATAATAATAAAAAGCCCGGTGTGTGGCCGGGGAGCTGTTCCAAGTTTGGTGCTGAAAGCTGCATTCCGGAGGAAGCCAAATGCATTCGCAGGAGAGAAGGGGGGGAAAAATGGGGGAAAAAATTGCACACCTTCACCCTTGGGGGCTTTACAAAACCAATACACAAACACACACAGGGGGTCACAGCACAAAAAAACCACACACAACAACCAAAGCGGCGACAGCTTTAAAAGGGCTTGTGACATTAAAGTTGTGTGACATTTCACTCCGAGGGGATGGGAGTCAGGGAGAGTCCTTCAATGGCATCTGTTCACAATCACAGCACAACAAACACACAACACGCAACACACACACAATGCATGCACAGCAGCAACTTTCCAGGGTCGGATCAGCTGCCATATTGCACGAGGAGGAAGAAAAAAAAAAAAAAGAGTGAAAGTGCCTGAATAAAGTGATTCATGAAGTCAAAGGAGGAGGGGGGGGAATGCAGCAAAATCCGCAACAAAGGGGGCTTCAAGCTCCATCTGGCCAAAGCGCGCCCCCCCTCACTGTATCACACAAGCAGCAGCGCAAAGTCGCTGCAAAAAAAAAAGTACACGTTTTTTTTTTTTTTTACACCTTCCTAAAACATGTCGACCAACTCAAAATGGACGCCTTGAAAAAAAAAATAGTGAAGAAATCCCTAGTAAGTAGTGATCGTGCTCCTGCGTTTCTAAGCCCACCTTCTCGGGCTTGCTGGGGGGGGGCTTTCACATATCGCTGCCTAGCACTCAGATACCCCCCACAAACCAAAAACAAGCACTTTTACAGGCGCTTCCCAAACTATGGAGTTGGGAGAAAAAAAGAAAAAAGAAAAAAAAAGAAAAAAAGAAAAAAAAATTCCCCTACGTGGGCAAGTGTAGAGGCTAATGTCACTCTTGTGTCACTACGATGCAGCCCCCTCCTCAATGTGTATCACCCTTGGGGGGGGGTATTTATGATCCTCTTGCTGCTGGGTATTTACAAATAAACTTACAACAAAATAAAAAAACATTTAAAAAAAATATCTCACATAGAGAGCCTAAAAGCTAATGTCACGTGAGTGTCATTAAGATGCAGCCCCCTCTCCTATTTGTTATAACCCGGGGGGGGGCAGTTATGATCCTCTAGCTGCTACACATTAACAAAAAAGAAACTTGCAACAAAATAACAATAAAGAAGCTCTTGATTAGGTTTAAAGTCCTAGTTTGTTTTTTTATATACACATCCACATAACCAGGAGTCATCAAACCCCAGCACAGAGTCAAAAATGTGAAAAAAAAGCCAATTTCCAGCAATGCAACAAAATTCCACTTTTTTCCCCCAGCCCCTTTTTGTACCAATTTCACAAGTATTTCTACAAATCCTCCAAAGCATCTCCAGCAACACGCAAAACAATGAAATCGCGTAAACTTGGACATATTTATTTATATAGGAAGGACAAAGTTTGTCACCTTCTGCCTGGCTGCATCAGGACCACCGAAATTCTACGAATTTAAACCAAAAACTGACACATCCAGAGATATAAACAATTAAGAATAATAAGTATTATTTTTTTTTACCTGTGGCTCCTGCTTCATCTGTGCAACTAGTTTCTAAAAAAGAGGGGGTAATAGGACGGTAGGAAGAAGCCAGGAATCCTTGCAAGAAAAAAAATAATAAATAAAAGAAGTGTTCCGGGGGGGGGGGAGAAACCAGCAAAGAAAGAAAAAAGGAAGAAGTGAGTGGAGAGGGAGATGGAGAAAGTGTCTCAAGTTTGATGTAAATGGGGAGGAACAAAGACAAGTAAACAGAGAGAGGCAGGTCCCCCAAGCAGCTCATAAATATTCAGGTCTCGTCTTAATCTCCAGCAGCAGCAGCTCCGCAATATTACTCCAAATCCTTGTAGCCTTCTCCAGGAAAAGGGAAGGGATGGAGGGGGCGGGGGAGAGGAGGGCATGTTATGGGAAGTGGGGAGGGGGAGAGGGAGAAGGGGAGAGATGGGGAAGAGTGGGGAGAAGAGAGGGAGGGGGTATACTGCAAGATGGGGGAGAGAAGAGGGGGAGGGGAGCAAGGGATGGGAGATATGGGGGTTAGGAGAAGGGAAGGGAGGAGGGATGAGTAACAGGAGGAGGAAGAGGAGGGAAAAGTAGGAAAATGATGCAAACACAGGCAGGGGGGGGGGGCAAAGGGAGAGTGACAGGGAGAGGAGTGAGAGTATGGAGGAGTGGGGGCAGCGTGGGGCAGAACTCGCAGGGGCTGGATAAGTAGGTAGGGGGTAGATGAGGCTGGGGCAGAAGTTGGTACACGTGGGGGGGGTGGTGTAAGAAGAACTTGATTGAATGGAATATAAAAAGGAGGGGTGATGGTAAATGGGATTTTCGGAGGGGGGTAAGAGAGGGAGGCAGGGGTGGGGGCAGTTTGGGTGGTAGGGGCAGTTGTGGAAGTTATTTGACAGGTTGGAAGGGGCTTTGGGTGGTTTTATGAGGGGTAGGTAGGCGTGGGGGGTACTTCGGGGAGGTATTTGAGGTGCAGGGGCACTCTGGGAAAGTACTTAAAGGGTTGGCAGGGGTGAGGGGCACTTTGGGGAAGTTTTTTGAGGGGTCGGTAGGATGGGGGTACTTTAGGGGGTTGTATGAGCTTTAGGCAGAGGTGGGGGTCACTTCTGGAAGTTATTTGAGGGGTAGGTAGGGGTACCTTTGGGGGTTTGAGCACTTTGAACTGTTGTAGAGGTATTTTGGCGGTTTTTTGAGTGGTAGGTCACTTTGGGAAGGGTATCTTGGGCATGTATGAGGGGTACGCAGGGGTTTGGGCAATTGTACAAGGGGTAATTTAGGAAGCTATTTGAAGGATATCCGAGGTACCGACAGTCCCGCCCTTTCCGTGTCTCGCGCGGGGGCTGTACCTCGTGACACTGCGCTGGGAGGGGCTCGGGCAGAACTTTGTGGAGACTTCCGGAGAGCTTGTGTGGTAACTCCCGCCAAGCAGAGTGCGAGTGAGGGCAGCCAGGGCGCCGTTAAAGCTGGACACCCAAGTCTAACTCCCGTTATCACCTGTCGGCGGAGCGGACTATATCTCCGGGTGGAGGGATATCAGAGAAGATGTGAGTAGAAAGCGCGCGACTAACCGCGGGCGCGCGCGATTAGGGGTGGGGTCTCGGCTGTGAGGCGTGTTTGCGCATGCCCGGAAACAAATTGTGAGCTTGCTGTCCGGAGCAGTGATTTTAATGTAACTTGATAAGCAATAAAGGGACTACAACTCCTATAATGCTCAGCCATCTTATCGCCTGACCATTGGGACACTTTTAGGCCACAGGAGCTCCAGCGCTCATTGAAACCTGAACTCCCTAGGCCTTGGACTACGACTCCCATCACTGAAGACTGGTTGAGCATGATGGGTGTCGTGGTTCTGCTGGGAGGAAGTAAAACTTCCTCCCATTACATCTCAGCCTCTGACTCTCTAGTTTTAGATTCTGGCCTCTTGTTTGTCCACATTGTGGGAATAATAATCATCAAATAAACTCATGGACAATAATGGGGGTTATTTACCCCTTTAATTTATAAAGCCGTTCCCTGCTGTTTCTAATACACATTATCGGGGCTTTTAGCCAGTAGAACCTGCGATCCCTCATACCAGCAAACATTCTGACCTCCTAGAAAGAGGGGCATCAGGAGGAGAGAGGGGGCGCGGGGCAGAGAGGCATGGGGGGAAAGAGGGGCAACCAGTAAATACATATATATATATATATATATTAAGTACAATACGGACAGCAGGCAGAGCAGCTTTTAACCCGCAGTGTGCTGAGCGCCATTTAAGAAGTGCTGACCCTGCTGGAAGCCGCTGGATATATATTTTTCGTGTTTCCAGTTTTTTTTTTTAAAGATTCATTTATATCCCTGTATGGGAAACACGGCATCAACAACAAACAGCGCTGAAGAAGCCGAGCCGGTCACTCCGCAATCCCACAATGCTTTGCACCAATATTTGCGGGATGCCTTATTATACCACGGACAGCTCCCTGTGGCTCTGCTGCACATCTGTCGGGGTCCCTGGTTCTCTGATACATAATATTCTATGAAATATTAATATAAAGCAGATACTTCACCTTTAGAAGCGTATCAACGGAACATAAAAGATCATTTCAAACATTAAAAATAAAGTTGGGAATCCGACTTAAACTCGGGAGCAAGGAGGGGTCGGCGCGCACGCGCAGAACTCACATCCATTGATTTCAATGGGGACGCTTTGCTGCCACTGATTGGCTTTTTCAAGCCATTCCAGGAAGTGTTAAGCTGCAACTCTGGAGCTGCAGCTTCTCCCTTTTTTTCTCCTGCAGTTTATCAGATGACTTCAGATACATCTCTTAAAATGTATAGAATCCATAACTTAAATGTCTATTTTTTTAACTCTTCTGCTGGAAGTCTCTGCCATGCATCTATTACATTTAAAGGAGGCTTAGCTCCAATATTTATTTATTTATTAAACTCATGACGGAGGTCTAATTGGGTTTTCGCGTTTTTATCCAGGGAAAGTGTATTTGAAGACGTCATAGAGATGGTTAATTTTGCTCAATTTCATGGCTAAATGTCATTTGGATCAAAAAGTCCTAATTTTCTGAATTATTATAAATCGCGTGCGCTCAGACACGGATTCCATGGGAATTTTTCTTTTTTTGTAGCGGAATTTCCGGTGAATATAATTGGCTAGTTGAAGTAAAGAAAATTAATATTGATTTTGCTTTTAACCATTTAGTTGTCGGACGGTTGCCAAGGTGATTTTTGAGAAAGCCGAAGGTCTGTGGCGTCCAAAGTCAGTGTTTTGTTTTAAAAATCCTTCTAATTTTCAAATATTTTGCCAATATTATTATTATTATTTATTATAATTATTATTTATTACCGTATTCTTTGTTTTAATGCAAATTGACCAAAAATTGTGGATTATATATACAAAAGTTATTTGAGAGCTTAGTTTTAAAAGTGCGGTTATTTCCAAAGCAACCAATAAAAAAAAGTTCCAATCAGAACTCAACATTCCATTGGCTGCTATGGTGAGAAGTTCACTTTCCAACTTTGCTATGTAAATAAAACATAATAATAATAATAATAATAAATATAAATAATAATGATTGCTCTTTGTACATAACCCCTGGCCCCTCTCTGTGTTACAAGCTCTTGTGCCCGGTGTATCAGCTTTCTGTGTAAGTTTACTGATCACAGCACAGCCCTTTACACTTTTGTACATCACACCATAATCTGTAGGCATCATTAAAAAAAAAAAAAAGACCGAATTGCCCCCCCACCTGCTCTTTCTTGGGGGGGTGTCATGGAAATTATTATTTTTCCAGTCTATGGAACGGTGGTGACGGCATTAACCCCTCCTCTGCCAGTGTGTGACGGCAGGTATGTACTGGCTCCAGGGCTATAGTTTGCTGATCAAACAAAGAGTGAAGCCTCAGAGGTGGCATCACCAGCCGCGGCGTTCTTCCCTCGTGGACGCGGCCGATCCGTGTGAACTTTCAAACCGATTATGGATAAAGTTACGTCCCCATCTGTGCAAAACAGAATCTTTTTCAACTGATTCAAACTGGTTTATTTTTAACCTTCAAACTGCCGAAACGTGCGCCCCGCAAAGTATTTTAGAAACTGCCTAATCAACTGTACAATTAGAAAAAAAAAAGTGGAAAAATTGAATTAAACAGAACTTTTTTAAGCACGTTACTATAGAAACCTACGATCTTCAAGCAGATCGGCCCCATTCGGCCCCATCTGGTCCGCTCATTTTTCCTGCTGTAAAACCTTAATCAGTCGTTGGTCTCGTCTTAGATTCAGGAGCCGTATGTCTATCCCATGCATGTTTAATACCCTCACTGTATTAGCCTCTACCACTTCTGCTGGGAGGCTGTTCCACTCATCTACCGCCCTCTCAGTTAATTCTTCTACAGAATAATCCAATCAGCTCCAGCTTTAGGCTGTGACATCATATTGGATATAATGGGCAAGGGGGCGAAGCACTGAGCCAATAGCACGAGGCTGAACGATTACTATTATTGTAAATGATAGCAGATAAACTCATAATTATATTAAAAAATGGAAACGTCACTTTTGGCCCAGTGTGAGAAAAAGTTACATGATTCCCCTTCAGTCTGCTGGGTTGATGCCATGGAATTTATTTTTCCTCCCCTGGATTTGCTTTCAGAGTGAATGTGCATTACTTACATATGGCAAAAAAAAAAATATTAAAAAAGGGAAAAAAAATAGGAAAAGTTTTCACAAGATGCATTGTTCAAAAACTATATATTTTTTCTAATAATAATGAATATTTTGTTACAACCCTTTAGCTACAATGTGTTTTAAGCCTGGAATTGAATTCTTTTCAGTATCAGAACGTTAAAGATTTTTTTTATATATAAACAGCGCGTGAGTTTACTGGCGTCCAGCGGTAACTGCGACGCGGGGCTGGGTCGGGAGCCGTAGCGATTTGTGTCGCAGTAAATAAAACCCCTTTCCCCCGGTCCCGTCCTCCTCATTATTTCGCACTCATTCAGCCTTTTATTTGCAGTCGCTCCGTATTCGGGGGGTCGGAGGGCATCGCAGCGGAGAAAAGGCTGCCGGGAGATGCAGTTCCCACTTCTCTGCGTGGATCCGGGAACAAAGGGACAGAAGAAAGAAGTCGCCTGACGATCTCCACGTAGGGACTGTCCGTGAAACATTATTAGCCATTCCAGGTGAAACTTACTAAAGGGACGGCGATAAACAGCGAGAGAGAGAAGACGCTTCTGTGCAAAGCATTCTGGGAAACAGAAGACTCCTTACACCGTGTTTACTCCATTAAAAAAAAAACAACAGAGTTAAGAATGAATAGCGCAGAATGTTGGTAACATTCCGTGCTCTTACATTCATACGTCTCAGAGTTCTTTATTTATATTATTGTTTTGTTTATTGTTTTATTTATATTTTATAAGTAAACAAATTCCACAATTACACGTACTTTCGCACTTTTCAGGATATTATTTCATTAAAGGTTTTATTTGTCAGATAGTTTTCTTACATTTTTTTTCTTCTTTTTTTTTTGTCTTAAAGGATTCGTTAAAAAGGCTTATTTATTTATTCTTTATTTATTTTTTATTTTTTTACGTCCGGCCTTTTAACCGCCGACGTCGTTAACCCAGAGAGTTTTTAAACCCCCGGAGTCGCCGACCGCATTGTATAAAAATGCAAAGCGTTTTCCCCCTCGGAGGAAGAGAAAGGCGATCGGATCGGAGGCTTCGCTCAGGAAGGTCGGGAAATTTTTTTTTAACCATTCAGGCGTTCCGTAATGAATCTCTGAATGGGCTGTTTGATAAATGAAGCTTCGGCTGTCGACGAGGGACCGAAATGCGGAAAAAAAACCCTGCGTACTCTTCACGTTTTGGCCTCTAATTTGCTTCTGAATTCTCTTTAAGTTTGCGTTCCTCCCCTCCCCCGCTTTAACCTTGGATCCCCGCAGCTCGTGAGATGCAGCCTTCTCCTCTCCATCATCTGTTACTTTGCATTTCATGACTGACTGGCGAAAGTCTCCAACTCTTCGCTCCTCTCCAGCCTGTTTTATTTATCCCTCCCCGATGCGTCGGCTTCCTCAAGGTCTCATCTTCCATGGCGCTTAAATCCTTGCGCCGGCGGCTAACGAAGGCTTTCCCTTTCCCGAGTGCTTTGCCGTTATTTCACAGGACAGCGCCGCATTCTGAAGCAGTGAATGTTACGGGGATCAATCAGACCCCCTTTGCACAAACACCAGCAACCGCATGGCTGTGAATTAGAATGCGCGGGGGGCGAGGCGGCCGCACGCTCTCTTCATTCTGTGTCTCGTGGTTCTCCGTCAGCCTGCGTGTTCTGTGACTTCTAAAAAAGAACGCTGGAACCGATAAGCCTGCTTTGAAAAAAGAAAAACTTGTTCATATTTCTTCTTCTCTTAGCAAAAATTGGCTCGTCTTAAAACCGGAAAACATAATTACAGGCATTAAAAATATTAAAATTAGGAATGAGAGTTGCCCCCTTTTTTTTTTGTAAAGCCACGCGCATTCTTTTTTTTTTTTTAAAGACTGATTAATAGAGAATTAAAGCAAAGGGGAAAAAAACATTTGACTTAAAACCCTTTTTTTGAGGATAACAAATGAAAGGCTCATCCTTCCAGTATTTAGAGGGTTAACCCCTTCTTTTTATTGTTATTTTTTTTCAAATGTAAATTTGAAATCAACAAGGGATGCGTATTACAGAGAGGAGGTGTCCAAATGCCGCATAATATCATCCGAGTCGGACTCCGGAGATGGCAAATAATTGCTCTGGCAATTCCTCGGGGTGATATTCTGCGTCTGAGCGGCCAGCGCTGTAGTCGCGGCGCCACGTAAAAAAATATTGTTTTCATTCAAATCTATGAGTTGTTTCAAACCAGACGCAGTGGCATGAAATAAAAGATATTCTCGAACCTGGGGGAGACCTGTACAGATCATAAGATGTTTTAACCCAAAACACATTTAAGTCACCACTTCTCACCAATAAAAATAAATAAATATTTTTTTTTTATTATTATTATTATTATTATTATTCATTTTGACTTCTTGTTCTCATACCTCCCAAGTGTCCCTGATTACTTTGGCCACTCCTTTTTTGTGCCCTAAATCTCTGTGCTGCCATTTCCTTTAACTTTGGTCATTCCAAGTTAGATGAGTCTCTTGGATAGTAAAATACATAATAAAATTAAAGGAAATTAAAGCAAAAAAAAAATCAAAAAGCAGTTTATGGGTTGGTCAACCTATGATAAAGTAAAATAGTTTGTAAAAAAATTAGCAAATGTTACAAAACGGCAGAAAAAATTCTTCTCTCGGTTCCTATGCGACGATTGCCATCAAATTCAGCAATTCGCACCAAAAGGCTGACTCTGCCAAGGTGTTCTGATACTATATATATATTCCTATTATATATATACTATCTCTTTTCTCTCTCACCTGCACACCCCATCTCGTCCTCACCTGATACCCCTCTCTCCCCCACCTGATGCCCCTCTTTTCTAGGAGGTCAGAATGTTTGCTGGGTATGAGGGGATCGCAGGGTTCTACGGCCCTAAAAGCCCCGATAATGTGTATAGAAACAGCAGGAAACGGCTATATAAATTAAACGGGGTAAATAAACCCCATTATTATTCTTCTAAATGCCCCGCCCAGTAACACAAATGCCCCCTCTGTATAATTCATACATTAGGAGGTTTCCTGTTCCCTGTCCCTTGTGCCTTATGAATGCTGTCTGTACGCAGGGCCCATAGGCGCCTATTAAGGCTACAAAGTACACTCTGAACTGTTTTATCCTCACCTTACGTGTAACTGCATCGAAACATCACAAATAAACATCGCCAGACAATCGGCTCACAACGGGGCGGAATAACTGTTACCGAGTGAGATAAAAATAGCAGATAAATCACCCAGAACTATGAATATAAAGAGAGGAGACAATAAACTCAACAACGGACGGAAAGCAACAGGAGCTTCAAACGTGACGATTTATCCATTTCTAACTTACCAGCTCAGTGACCTTTTTCTGTATTCATTGCATTGAGACCCCACCTAAAAGATCACGCGAGAGGGGTATCTATATACTGTATATATCCTAATATAAAGAGACCCCCCTCCATGCTTAAAGGAGGGGGGTCCATAGAAAAAATAAAGATAAAGCTCAGTGCTGTATACAGTAATACGCTGTAGACCTGGAAGCCGCCATTGCTGTCAATCAATATATTTTGGAAGAATTTTCCTGCTGAAAACCACACTGAGCTGATGCTTTATGGCAATGCTAATGAAGTCCGTTCATCCATAGACTTTCATCAGTCAGAGAGTCCGACTGGGTGGTTAAGACTGAGTCATTCTATTGTCTCCCACAGGCAGTATGATAAGGAGTCGGGGTGTTTAGTAGATCGGGGCTCAGAGGAATAACTGATACAAATGTCTGATATGTGGCTGCCTGAAAACATTATATTATGGGGCAAAAACTACTGGGGTAAAAATGAAAACAGAACAATATTTTGAAACTTATTTTTAATGTTAATTTAAGAAATGGGGGAGTTCCCCTTTAGACATAGTCTACTGAAATACTTAACCAACCCAATTAGAATCGGGGTTTTTACTGATTTTTCAGTGAATATTCCAATTGTTAGATATTTGATTCAATGCGATGAACTTTCAAGGAAGAATCTCACGGAAACGGCATTAATTACCACTGTGGCGGGATGTTAATTTCCCCTGGAATTGTACGTTTAGTTAAATAGCTTATTGTATTTTTCCTTCTTTTTTTCCGTGATGAAAGATCGCGATTCCATCTCCGCACATTCAGCAAAAAAAAAAGTAATTTTCACCTGTTTTTACACCGTTAATTAATTATTGCACTTAATAGTTTTTTTTTTAACTTTAATCTTTTTAATTAAACAATGAAAATAATTCTATGTTTACATTAAATACATTTACGCGTTAACAATTATGTGCGTTAATAGAGGCAGCTTGGGGTTTATTGGAGATAGACAGTCAGCGGTGTATTCTGACCAGGGCCAACTAGGACCAGGGGCAGTTGGCAGCCCCTCTGGCTTGATTTAACTCTTTAATCACCAGATGAAGTGAGCAATGCCTTAAGATGACACTTATATGAGGCTTATTTGCTCATTTACACCCATATGCGGGTATTTTCCCATTTGTGTTGAACTGGATCTAATTTGATTACAGATCTTAATCCCAGGGCTTGTGATTGGAAACCCACCCGAGACCCTATAAATTATTTCTCTTTATGGTGGGCTCTGGGACGCTTCGCCTTGGCGGCTGAACGGAGCTGATTCATGGATTTAGGTCATTTTAGCCATTATGACCCCTTGGGGACAGACCCACATTTATGGCCTCTCTCACTTGCCACATTTCATCCGTACGAGCTGTGAAAGTTGGTTTGTTCTGCTTGGAGTCCATTCAAAAAGCAGAGGGTTGCAGGAGGTAATGCTGCTCGGGACTCATTAAAGGGCCGGCATGTGACCCAAGTGATAATTGGGGTTTGCCGAATCTTATCAGGGGGCTTCTGACTCAAACCACTGGTATAAGGATTGATGATGGGTAATGGTTAACAATCGGGTCCTGTTAGGGCTACAGATCCCATCATCCCCTCATTGTTTCTCAAACACCACACTGAGCTGATGCTTTATGGCAATGCTAATGAAGTCCGTTCATCTCTTTCTCTCCCCCCAAAGCCGGAAATATTGAGGAGTCTTAGTCTTTTCTGATAATTGCTAATTTAGTCACGTCAATTTTTAATAAGTCTTCTAGATTGTAAGCTTTTTAACCAAGACCATCCTTAAATTTTGTTTCTATAAGTCCTTTGCTTGTTATGTCCGGTTTACCCTCTGTACAACGCTGCGGAACATGATGGTGCCATAGAAATCAGTAAATAATAAGTATCTGCCACCTTTTATTGCGTTTATGCAGATATTTTGTTGCAGTATAAATTATATATTTGTGCAACATTTTCTTCTCCTCGTCTACATCTTTATAAATCACCCGTTGTGTAGTAAAGCAGCGGGATTAGCAGAGCCGCGCGCTGTGTACAGTCATCGGATAATAGATTTGTCTGTCTCCCGCAATCCCAGTTATTATATATAATTTACTATACGGTATAGATCAAAAAGCATTCACTGCTACAATAAACCTTTTTTAAGTGCCGGTAATGATATCACACGCAGAAGAGACGCCGTGCCTCGGGGCGGCTAACGTTCCTCTGTTATCTCCAATATACTTAACAAAGTACCAAGTTAGTTATTAGATTGTAAGCTCCTACGACCAGGGTGTCTGCAGTTTCTGCCTCTGGGTGGTTATATTTGTCATGACCTGTAGTACCCATCGTACAGCACTGTGGAATATGTTGGCGCTATATAAATTATTATTAATGCTATACGTTATTACATTCCAAGCCTTTCACTCTTCAATGTCACACCTACCCCTTCTGCCACGGCCCCCGGCGTTAAATCCCATCACTGGTATCCATCAAAGGAGGTAGCAGCCTCCTCCCAAAGTGTGGTGTGTAAATGAGACTTTGTTTCTCGCTTCACAATGGAGAATGTACACTTTATACACGACCGAAGAGGGGCACTTTTTGTTTCAAGGGGCGTGGTTAGAGGCGTGGCCGGAGCGGAGCTAACAGAGATTTTTTACGTGATTTTGTGCCCTTTTGTGGGGTATTTGTGTAACTGGGTGGGGCATTTAGAAGAAGAATAATGAGGTTTATTTACCCCGTTTAGTTTATAAAGCCGTTTCCTGCTGTTTCTATGCACATTATCGGTGCTTTTAGGGCCGTAGAACCCTGCGATCCCCTCATACCCAGCAAAACATTCCTGACCTCCTAGAAAGAGGGGCATCAGGGGAGGAAGAGGGGCATTGGGGAGGAGAGAGGGGCATCAGGGGAGTAGAGGGGCATCAGGGGAGGAGAGAGGGGAATAAAGGGGGAGAGAGGGGCAACAGGGGAGGAGAGAGGGGAACAAAGGGGGAGAGAGGGGCAACAGGTGGTTGGGGACCATTTAGAGACTGCCCCACTAAGTGTAGAAAGTATCTTTAAAGTAACAGCGATAAATTTCACCGACCAGCCTTTAACGTGAAATGTTTTCTCTTATTCCTTAAATGAACCGACCGACGCGTTTCACGTTCAGTAAAAACCCAGACACAGCGTGTAGCCTGAAAGTCAAATATTTTCTGTTTTGAGCAAAGAAAGTGTCTTAAACCCCATCGAGTCGTCCTCTAATTCATCCAGGTTCCGATGGTTACAGCGAGCTAAACATCTCATCGTGGTTTTATTGTGTAATACGTCAAAGGGGCGCCGTGCGATTAGTTTGATAAATCTCATCTGGTCGGCAGCAGAGCCAGGAGGGGGACGTGACGCTGACTTTTGCCGGTACTATCCTTCATAACACCCGGCACGGAATGAAATGATGCTTTAAACTGTGACAGAAAATTGTCTATTGACTGAAGCCGCTTCCGTCGCAGAAAACGCCGGCGAGCGTTACCCTGATCTCCCAGCGGCTAGTGAAAAAAAAATACATTTACAAGACGTAATAGAACTGAAAGTATCCATCACGCTTATTTATACCGGTATTCTGCCCGTGCAATTTCACACATCGATCATCTAACAGGCTCTTCAAACAGGGTAAAAAATGGATCTATGCATTGTGCTAGCAAAACCTCCAGCAAATGTATAGATCAAAAGGCATTTTTACATGTGTTGGCTCTCTCCTAATTTTATCATTCTCCATTACGGTCCTCAATTCTGCAAGGTTGCAGAGACAAAAAAGTAAACCTTATTATTTTTATATA
>VKOC01000453.1:48177-63394 GCA_009364415.1 Spea multiplicata
CATATTCAAATGCATAATTTGTGTACAATAACCAATGTTTAACATTTTTTTTTTAATTTTTGTTTTTTTTAAAGTCAAATTTGCTTTTTGTTCATCAATAAAAGAATATAAAAAATCTCGGTGAATCCAGTGTTAAATGTATTAAAATAGATCTGTATAGTACTGCACAGTTTCTCCCGGAGATGCAAAATGGTTGAAGGGACCGCAGATCGCCCGTGGTGATAGGCTATCGATATCCACAATCCCCTCTTTTTTTTGTTTTTTTTTTTCTGTAAGACATTCACAATCTTGTGATATGCTAATGTACCGTAGAGCTGCCAATATTTGTGTATTTTATTTTTTTTATTTTTGTTGTAGAAGATGACATACTCTCAATATGAGATCAATTTTAAAGCAGCCTGTCATGTCTGAAACACACAAAAAAATAAATAAATGCGGCAAAAGCTATCTTAAAAAAAATGAGAACAAAATAAAATAAAATAAATGCTGCAGGAACAATGGAACAAGGCGTTTAAATACCAGTTTTAGTTTAAATACTAGTAAAAAACTACACCTGGTATTTTGAGGGATATATAGGGATAGTTAGAGTCAGAGTTGGAAAGTTCTGGAAAGAGTTAAGATTTGTTTTGGGTGCTCAATTTTCTTACAATTTTGTTAATTTTTTTTAACACAGTAGGAATATACTGTTTGACGTATAAATTTAAGAATGAGACAATGAAATAGAATTTGGGGATTGAGGCAGAGATTGTTAGTCAATTTATATTTAACGAGTTGCCTGATCACTGAAAACCAAAGATATCCACAAAGGCGCTAAGCTAGGATGACCACCGTCACACGAGGAAGCGTATTTGTTGAAGTTATGGAGTTTTATTATATTTACAGATGAAATAAATGTTTCCAGAAACTGAGTGCTGAAAAAATAAAAACATTCTACCAGCCCATCTAGATAAAAATAAGAAAAAATTGACAAAAATCTTGATATAATTGATATGAGAAACTCCCCTTGAGGCAGTTTTTTTTTCCTGTAGCATATCGCAGATTTTTCTGCAAGCAAGAAATAAAATAAAATGAGCATATTGTTCCTTTCACGTTTATATAATTTTACAATAAAAATGCAGTACAAAAAGGCTATGATTTTTGGCATATTGTCTGTACTGGCAAGAAAACAAAAATGGATAAAAAAAATAATATATAAAATAAAAAACTTTTTTTTTTCTCTTAGTTTATCGCAAATCTAAATAATTCAGCCTGCCAAAGATACTGACTTTGTAGTTTTGCTAATTTTTTTTTTCTTCTTCACAAAAAATCGTTATGAGAAAAATACATCAATAGCAAAATAAGTAAAAAGGACCTGCAAAAAACTAAGGAGTTTTACAGTGGAATTTCGTTAAATAGTTCAGAATGCATATACACAAGCATCGGCATGAAAATACTTCAATATCCCACTAAAAACGCTAAATTTATACAGTTTTCATATATCTTGCAAATCTCAACTATAATAATAATAATACTGAAAAAATCAACTTTTTGTTTGAAGGCTCGAGTATTATGAACACATACATCTTCAACAGCCCCTTTAAACAATTCACCTGAATAAATGTAGCAGATCTGACTCAAAAGGGTTATAAATCAGTCCAAACTACCTAATACAGTTTTTTTATTTTCTACATATTTTTTTCCCAAAATAGATCCTGAAACCCCCTCCAAACGAAATCTACTTAAATTGCGTTTTCTTTGATATATTACTTGGGGTGGACGTCAACCACAACCCACCCTCCAAGACACTACTTGTAAATTTGGCCCTTTTTTTGTTTTATATATTTTATTTATTTTTTTTATTCTTCTTTTTTAAATCCAGAAGTATTTTTTAAGGCCAACGTAAAAAGAAAAACAAAAAAAAAACCCGCGAAAGCACTGTGGTTTTCAAGCATAAAGTGTTCTGCATACGCAGGGCTGCCGCGCTACAAACCATAAACATGTCGTTTGCAAGTCTGGTTGTACGCAAGTGTTTTTGCGTACTTAAATATTTATATAAAAAAAATAATAAAAAAAAAATGATTAAAAATTAAAAAAAATTTAAAATGGATTGTTGCTTCAATCCATTCTTGGCAAAACAAAACGCTTAAAGTTATTGTTCCATCAGGCTGTGAGAGTTGTTGCTTTGAGACTGCTGCAGGCCTTTGTGCAGAGAAGCGCTGGTAGATGAAGGCTTCATCCAAGGGACAGTTAGCAAGGAGGAGGAGGAGGAGGTGGTGGTTGTCATGGTAACCTGAATCATCTGCTCGCTCTGCATCAGTCTAATGAGGGTTTTGAGGCGTTCCAAAGATGACTGGGTCCCTTTCTGCTGGGCCAGCAAGCTATTTTTTAGCTCTAAGCATTTCTGTCGGAGAAAGAAAGAACAAAAAAAACAGGATGTCGCCGTCAGATGACCAAACGCAAGCAGGGCCCGGGGGATAACAAAAAATATTAATTCTCGGAGCTCCGTTAGCATTCAGCCGTCAAATAGTAACAGATATGGGTTTGGAACGCTGAGGACTTAATCATTGACAACAAAAAAGAAAAGAATTACAGGGTCATGGATTGGAAGGAAATCTATCGCCTCTGTAATGTTTGTGTCAACCAAGAAGAAGACAAAGGAAATGTAACAAAAAGGTCCCACAAATAATATTTTATGAAGTCATAAAAAGTTATTGCCTCGATTACGTGAATGATTCAGGGAGCTGACAAATTCTAAGGTTTCGGATTCACGCAGTATTTATTACCCCAGACCAAAAAACGAGTTTTACACAATGTTAAGAAGCCGGGGGTCCCAACTTGGGCTACTTGGTTTGGCTACAACGACGGAATTTTGGTCCTCTCATTATGTAGGCGGCTGGACCATTTTAAATTGCACCGGGTTCATGGAAAGAAAAAAGAGTGTAGCCACACAAACCTTTATGGCGTTATTCAGCACTCGCTCTTGTTCTATCAGCTGTCTCTGTTCATTTTTCAGTTCGCTGCCTTTCTTTAATAACTTTCTCTTTTCTTCTTCTTTCACTGAAAAAATAATTAAACAGAGGATTTTACTCGCAGAAAAACTCAGAAAAGAAAAAAAACACGATTCATACATTCTGTATTTTCTATACATATAGAATGTTGTGTCATCTGACATTATATATACACACACACACACACATATATAATATAATGTGTGTATAATATATATATATATATATATATATATATATAATCTGTGTGTATAATATATATATATATATAATGTGTGTGTATAATATATATGTAATGTATGTGTATAATATATATACATACACACACATATATTCTATAGTTTGGGACACTTGAATGTGTTGGATCTGGCATGTCGCTAAAATTGCTTTTACCTGTTTTATGCGTCACGTACGACTGAACCAAAGTAAGGGCTCCAGCCCATGGCACGTTGTCTTTTTTTAAAACCTAAATAAAAACACACAAGATCTAAATATTTTATACATGTGATTTAGAATAGAGCAGAAAAGGTCACCTGATGAACGTTATACGACGACGAAAATTGGAGACTTTGTGTTCACGAACCAAAAACATTACTATACTTCCATAAACCCGAAGGTTTAAAGTGGAGCTCCCATCATTTTTTATGATTAATTATTAATATCTATATTATTACTGTTTAATAAAAATAAGTTTTTTTTTTTTTTTTTTTTTTTTTTTTTTTTTTTCAAAAAATTTGCGCTGTTCTTCTTTTTTAATCAGATTCTAGTTTTTGCCCCATAATTAAAAATTTTTTTTGTATATTCTCGCCTGTTATGTGAGCCACACTACGAGGACAAACTCCCGTATCCTTAATCATGACTGCAAACAATTGAATGGCTCAGTCTTAATCACCCAGTAGACAATCAGCAATACAAGCGCTTGGGTTATAATTACTGTATACAGCACTGGGCGAGGGCTTATATTATTGTGTACAGCGCTGGGGGTTATATTACTGTATACAGCGCTGGGGGGTGTTTATAATTACTGCTATACAGCGGCTGGGGGGTTATATTAACTGTATAGCAGCGCTGGGGGGTTATATTACTGATACAGCGGCTGGGTTATATTACTGTATCAGCACTGGGGAGGCTTATATTACTGTGTAACAATGCGCTGGGGGTTATATTAGCTGTATAACATGCGCTGGGGGGTTATATTACTGTAATAACAGCGTGGGGGGTTATATTACTGTATACAGGCTGGGGGGCTTATATTCTGTATAAGCGCTGGGGGTTATATTACTGTATACAGCGCTGGGGGTTATATTACTGTATACAGCACTGGGGGAGGGGTTATATTACTGTGTACAGCGCTGGGGGTTATGCTCATGCACAGAATTTCGTACCTTTTGCTGGCACTTTGGACAAACCCAAACGCCCTTGGGTGAGATTTTTGTTGGCGAGTCCAGGCAGTCTGAATGGTAAGCCCTTGGACACATGTCACAGAGCTGCAAGTCCCCATCATGTCTACACACCGTACAGTGCAAGTCGTGTGTTATCTCGGTCTGAAAAACAATACAAAAATAAATAAACTGCTTAAAAACGACTTCCATTAAACGCAAACGTAACTACCCCGCACGTCGCTGCCCCGGTCTTTGCTTCGGCATAAGGGCGCAATATTAAGTTAATTAAACATTTTGCAGTTTTCATATTGTTAGGTACTGCTCCGGTAATAAAGAGATTACTTTAAGTAGAACAGCATCTGTTATCAGATGAATGCCTCATTCACAGCCTTTGTTTTTGTTTCTAGGGTTGTAAAGCAGAAGAGAGAAAATATTCGTGAAGTTGCGTATAAAAAAAAGAAAAGAAAAACTCCTTAAAAACAGGAAATGCGTTTAATGGCAAAAGGTGGCGGACATACCTTCCAACAGCGATCCAAATTGGCTTTGCACGTAAAAGAAGGGCAGAAAATAGTGTTAGTGAATAAAAAAAAAAAAAATAAATATGTTAAAGAGTAAAAATCTGGGGGGGGATCAATGCAATGGCACTCGTTTGTTTAAAGGGACGTTCTGGCACGCTGCGTGACATTTACTTATTATTTTATTAGCAAAGCATTGTTAAGAACGAAGGCCGGGACGCTTGGAGTTATTTATCGCACTGCTCTTAAAAGGACATGACTTTCGGTGACATTCAGCAAATTATCTAACCTTTACGTGCGCAAATTGTTATTATCAGCTAATCAATGCGCTCAGAAAATAACCTTCACGTCCATTAGTCAAACAGAAAGTTACTGGCATGGAGTTCAATATATATTATAAAACAGTAAGCCAGCTGCTTCTTACGTTAGATGGAAGGAGGTTTTACTTAAATGAGAGGGTGGTCGATAAGTGGAACAGCCTCCCAGCAGAAGTGGTAGAGGGTAATACAGTAAGGGTACTAAACATGCATGGGATAGACATACGGCTCCTGAATCTAAGAGGAGACCAACGACTGGTTAAGGTTTGAGTCTTTACAGCAGGAGGGGAATCGACGGGGGCCGGATCGGGCCGATCTGCCGGCAGGGTCTGGGTTTCTATTACTGGAAGTATTCGTTAGTTTATATACAGGGACGGTTAAGATTTGTGATAGTTACAGTAGCCCCTGGGAAGGCAGGTAGTGAAATGAATTGTTACGATGCTGCAATGATCTGTTTGAATGTTTATCCTGTTTTTAATAAATATGTATTTAAAGGCCGTGTGAATGCCCACCTTTTTTTTTTAATCCATTTCATAACAGATAAGATACGTTTTTTGCTCTACACAAAAGCTAAAACCGTATAAAAATCCCTTTCAGCTGATTTTAATATATTTTAGATTCAAAGTGTCAGCAGATTTTTCTCACAATAGAGGGTAAAGCACGTGGGTCGGCAGCAGAATCTCCGGAGCGGCCGTATATCAATATATCATTAAAAATAAAATAAATAACAATTATCTTTTCATTCCTGTGATTGGTGGTGAAGGAGCGGCACTACATGGGCAGGAACCAATCAGATTTGTTCACATTTAAAGGTGCGGAAGTCAAAGGAATGGCGACTTTTCCCCTACAATTCCATTAAAGGGCTTCATAAACCCGCCGTTCTTGCTAGAAACTTTGTATCCCCTGGCTGGGATACAATACACGTATTTTTTTAAATGTTTTTATTATGTTTTTGTTAACCAAATATGTTGGCGCTTACTAAACAACAACATTGGATACATTTCTACATAATTATTCTTTATATGGCAGAGAAAGTAATTAATTTTTTAATGTTTTTGCCGCTCGTTAAGAGATGCGGCCCCCGGCAGAGTTTGACCACCCAGACCGCGGGGTCTAAAATAAAAATTGTTCACGGGTTGGAGCCAAAGACAGCATCGGCAGGATCTGAGCGGTAGATACTTACCTTTCCCTGATAAGAATGGGTTAGTCAAATAGTTTGAGGCCAGGCGTTTTCTCTGGGGGGGAAAAAGAAATATGTTTTTAAATCTTCATGCTGTCCATTTCACAAATGCAGAATACCCCCCCATATGAAAGCCACCTCTTTCCCCGGCTAGTAGCTGTGGGGGAGATCTATTCAGCCGAACGGATCTCTATCTACGTCATAATCTCACCTCCAGCACTGGCTTGGAGGATGCTACAGACAGGGGTCTGTTCACACACCTGTGCGCATGCATGGAAAGCGCTTCCAAGGGTTTTTGGACTTTGAGCACTTTCTTACCCTCCTACCACCCCCCAAGAAATCTATAAATATAGCGGTACGGATCTGGCGTGCCGTACCTCGGGTTCAAGGAGTCCGCTGTAGGCTGGGTTGGCTGTGCTCCTTCTCTTCCTTTCGTGACGTTTGCTTTGGATTTCTGTAACCATGGAAACGGATATCTGTTAGAACTCACCATGCAACAAAGTGTTTTATAATAAAGTCCGGAGTCGCCGGGGGCCGGAGGCAGTGCCGGTGCATTGGGCATTTCATTTGCCTCCTGCTTAATTTCCCTTGGAATAATCTCCTTAGTCTAAAACATCTGAATGCTTTTTATCATTTTTTATCATTTTTTTGAGCATTTTATATCGTTTTATATGTGTTTTTCAGGGGTTCCAAACTCTGCCGCAGCGAGACGGTAGGAAGATAAGGCAAAACAAAGCTAAATCACCAAATCCCTGCACAACTTGCCTCCTCTCTGGATCCCCAATTTGTAAAGGGGGTACTTTCAGTTGCAGGGGGGGCAGATTGATTCATTCAAACCATTCACCGACAAACACGGACCGCCGGTAATTAAAGGTTGCAGTTACAACTCTTGGCGTGTATATCATCACGCGGTATATATAGATATATTTACACGTCTTGAGAATTCCGTCATTTCTATGGTTTTACGTAGTTCCATTTTTTCGTCCTGAGACTTGCTATGGAATCTTTTTCTTGCTATAAATAATATAGATGCCTACATAGGGAAAGTAAAATATGGCAACGTCCCCCGAGTTTTGAGTTAATGTATTAGAATTCTTGCTTCAAAGGCTCGGCTCTTTAATATACGGCTGTATCCCCTGTAACGTTACATGGGGGGGGGGTTAGCACGGCCCCTGCTTCTGGGAGCCCCCATTTTAAAGCAAATAGTTGAAAATGCAACACTGGACGGTGCATTTAACACACAATAAAAATATAAAAATTAATCCCAATCTTTTCTTCTTCTTTAACGTTACAAAAAAGCATTGAAGACCTTAAATAATAAGACAAAAAAAAAACACTGATGTAGTCAACATTTCTTAAAACTTATTGCAAATTTTAAGTTAACCTTACCTTCCAAATGTTCTGTGGTTACGAGGCCCAACGATACCATGAAGGCAATTTTCTGGAGGGTGGAGAAGAAAAATACATTAAAAGAGACAATATTAATGAGGTTTCTGGTAAGAACACGAGTTCTGGAGTTCTGGAGGGGCCCCTGAGGCAGATTGACCTGGTGAGATTGTCAGAGGGTCCCAGGGGGTGGAATCGCTGGAGTCCTCCAGATATTATTATTATTATTATTATTATGTATTGTCTCAGGGAAGGACCATCCTTTATATAAGGAAAGTTACCTCGGGCCCCCAAGCTCCGGAGGGCCCTGCTCTCCCGCCCGTCCTACGTGCATAACCCCTACATTGAAAAGGCTGAAGTTTAGAGAGTATAGAGCCAGGACATGAATTAAGTTCCATCACACGCTACTTTTCGTCATTTATATCAAAGTAAATAACTGTCTGATACTCCTTGCTACATCTAAAATATTTACACTTTGAGTCTTATAAATCTTTAAGCTACAGTTTCAGGTAACATAAGGTCCTCAGGCCATATATATATACCGGTATATAATATTTAAAGCATGTTTTCTCTGTTCCCTATTCGTTAAAAAGTGACATTTTTTTTCCTGTGAAGACCTTTCAATTTCACCCCTTTGGTAAAGCCTGCAGTTACTAGATTGTAAGCTCCTTTGACCCTCCTGCCCTTTAGTTTCTCTACGTGATGCTCTACTTGTTTCCTACTTGTCTACTGTACATCGCTGCGGAACACGATGGCGCTATATAAATCAACAAAAAATCATACATTTCCTCTTTTTAGCAGTATGATTCTCTGAAGACGTTTTAGCTAGATCTGGGAATTTTCAGTAAAAATGTATCACTGCGTGCGCCCTTTGAGACATATTCAAACGCATGCATAATTCTATGGAAACTACTAAAACGAGAGACATGTTTCAGGATTCTCAGGATTGTTGCTTTGTCTGAAGGTATAAAACACGATTCATGTGATATGTTCACATAATGCCGTCCGTATACAACCGATAAAACAAAAATATAATATAAAATTAAGTTGAAAAAGGCTATTTTACAGGACATGCAGCGCTTTCCAAGCCTTCATACCCCATTTTTTACATTATAAACCCGTGACGCGGGTGGGGGGTATGACTTTCTGCCCATTTACCTCAGGATTGTCTTCCTTTTTTCTTCGGGGGGCTGGATGTCCCTGAGGTGGCTCTTGACAAGGTTTCTTGTTTTCTGGTTTGTTCTCTGGTGGGCTCTGAATTTGAGGCTGAATGATGATAACCTGTGAAAAAGGAAAATTCCTTTATTATGCGATAAACAAATTCTGTTCCTCACCATCACTTAGCAGCTGGAAATGGCAGCCGGACAGCGTGAGATCCACGGTAGGTTTCCCAAGTTATAAATGCAATTTATTAATGACGTGACTGGAAGCGCAAAGGAGGGCGCAAGAGAAGAACGTTCAGTAAAGTACAAGAAACAGGTAAAGTATTTCCAAAGGTGGGTGGGTTTTCATGAACATTTTTTATGAGAAATGCCACATTCCATTATTAATAAGAAATCCCCCTCTGCTATTCTGTGTTGTGCTGTGTATGCGGGAGCGGCCATCTTGCTGCCCCATCGTGGGGTATAAATCGCCCGTCGCCCTGAGATATCAGTGATAATAGCGTTACGGAGGGACCTGCGCGGCTGGAAACAATCTCTAGCGCTAGAGCCTCCTGCGCCGTCTGCTAAAACAACACTAGGAGAGAACAGGAAGTGGCCTACAACTTCCTGCTTGGGCTGACGCAGGGTGAGAACAGGAAGCAGCTTACAACTTCCTGCTTGGGCTGGCGGGAGGATCCATGTGCCGTCTGCACTGAGGAATCATGGGAAGTAGAGGAAAATTTGCATGAAATTTCCCAGCTGTGCGTTTAATAAAGGTCAGATGTGGAACATCTTAATCCGAACAACATAAAAGAAGAAGACTAAATTAAGATGAATAATGATAACCCGTGTGATAGATTGTTTTTGGGGCTGGATTCAATTATGGTTTTATCTCTGATGTGACAGATTCCCCCATAAGAGTTCCATCTAACATTGATTTCAAAATGAAATTCATCTTAAAGGTGACGAGGTTGCCGGCGTTCTCTCGAGCAGTTAATAAAGATGTCAGCACAGCGTACCTTGCTGTCAGCACTGATGAGAAGCGGCTGCACTTTAATACCATCATTGACGACGGAGACTGTGCTGGTGGTGATGGGATTTGCATTGCTCGGGGAGGTGGAGATTATGGCATACGCCACTCCGGCACTGCTGAGGGGTGACGTTACCGTCGAGTCTCCCGTGGCCTGCGATTGGCCGTTGGTCGTCTGACTGTGGCCTACTGTATTGTTGGCCGTGGGGAGGGCCGGGCTGGGGTTTTTGATGCTGACTACTGTGGCTTTTTGAAACGTAGTCGGTTGTTTGGTCGGCTGCTCTCTGCAGGGGGAAACGGGAAGGCTTTCTGGAATCAGAGTCTTTGGCCTAACCTAAAAATAAAACAAAACACAAGAACATACATAAAAAATGTAAATTACTTTACTACAGGATTGTGACACTGGAGGCAATTAATGCATATCAAGTGTCCCAGTTTTTCTTGAGCAGTCCCTCTCAGGCCCGCAAACCCCCCCATTCATCCCCTGATTTCATCCATTGGCAGATGTGTTCATAAGCATTGAATAATTTGCCAAATAACACAGAGCAGACATCTTTGTTTTTTTTGCAAATGAATGAAAAAAAACAGCAGCTGAAAAACAAGAAAATGATTAAAAGGACGGGCTATGAATGTATCGAAAGGCTTGAAATGCTGATAATCCCTGCCTCCTCGCGGCAAAAGTGTTATCTGAATGTTTATTCAGAGAAAAACACGTTTGTAAATGAACTGTTTCTATTAAAAAATTCTCTTAAGGCCGATGCTTCATTAAGCCGACCCTCAGGCTAATTGGCTCCGGTTATAATGACTCCGGCAATCAATATCTGTTTGTAACAATCCCGAGGGCCATTCACGGACAGCCAGGAGGCGGCACGGGTCGACTAAACGCGCTGCAGGCCGTTTTATATGTCCAATAACCAGAGCGTATGATAAAGCTTCTCAGTGGTTACTGATCCAATATACACATAATACTACAGTCACTTTGTACAGCGCTTAGTAATATGATGGCGATATATAAATCACTAAATCATTTTTAAAAGTTGCCTGATCAATAAAGTAACTCTGTGAAGGGTTTGGGTCGAATGCTGAATCCAAACAGAGCGTTTTAAACAGAAAGGTCACATTAGTCCCCGATCTAGTAATCATCATGAATTAGCGAAACGCGTCGCGTGGCAATGGCGGTTACCTGAGGTAGAACTGCTGGTCGGTGTCCTGCCAGTCTGTGCAAGGAACTGATCTGAGGAACTTTAATGGGCATGGCCGTGATCGTCCCCAAAGTCTGCGCGAAACAAGAAACAAAATATCACTTCATCTGAAAATGGGGGTTTTTTTATCCACCGTCAGAAACGTGACTTTCGCTTTTATCAAAGTCATTAATAAGAAATTAATTCGGCAAAAGAGAGGGGAGGATGTCGTTTATCCCACAGAAAAAAAAGAAAACATTCTATATGAATAGCGGATTAGCAATTAACGCAGAGAGATATAGAGGGTTAAAAAAGCCGGTCGATGGAACAGAATTAGTGAAATTTTATCGAGGCTTTACGATACTTTCTCATAAATCCTGCAGCCACCTTGCTCCATCATTTATGGGTTAAGCGTGAATAAGTGCGTTACTTATAAATCCATATATATATAATTTATAATATATAATATATATTTATAAATACTTATAAATGATAAAACTTCATCGATTCATCATATTCAGGAGCAACTGGCAGAGACACTGGGGGCACGAAGTTCAAGAGAAGTGTTATCACCATAGCAACCATTGTAAAAGTCAGATAAGTATCGCGTGCGCCACAAATGAATGTGATATGCTTTATAACTCTGTATTCATATTTATTATTATTATTTATTTATTATGCAGTTAAATGCCTTTATTTTAGCGTATTTCCAGCTTGCTTTATCAGGAATCTGGTAGATCGGTTCCATAATAATACCAGGAAAACGTGAGTTCACAGCAAAGCATGGTCATCAGCGACAAAAAAAACATTTTTTATTTCATTTTTTCTTCTTTTACTGCAGATCTGCGAGGCCGCCCGTAGTAATGAAGTTCGACCACTCCATAGACATCATGGCGGTGATTAAGATCTGAGTCATTCCAGTTGCTCCCCACCAGGCCAGTATGCATTAAGGAGTCGTCGTCGGGCGTTTATTAGATCAGCGATCAGATAATCAGAGCGAGAACTATACAAACGGCTTGATTATGCAGCCTGCCTTGAAAACTTTTATACTTATGTGGGGGCAAAAACTGCACTACTTGGCCGGGTTAAAAAAAGGAGACAGCATTTTAGAAAATGTATTTTTAATTTGATTAACGAGGAATAAAATAAATCCCGGGAGCTCCCCTTTAAAATACAGAACATCACAAAAGCAAAGTCTGGTAAAAAAAATCTGTTGTTTTCAAAAACAAAAATGCTGTTATAAAAAATAGAACATTTCCTGACAAAGCAAAACAAAAACGTTACGACGGAAAAGAGAGAAAAGCAGAAAAGCAGCGTTTTCCTCCCGTGTGGCGATGAGAGAGGTAATCGGAGCGCAGCGAGCGTTTTATGTATTATAGCTGCGGAGCGTGGATATTCCGAGCGCGCGAGGAGCTGAAGCCGCCGTCAGTCACTCTCCAAACAAAGCTCGATGCGCTTCCCTGACGTTCCGGAAGCCGGCGACACTCCTCACGGGGGGCGCGCAGATTACCGCCGCCCCCCGGACAACCAGCCGCGTTTAATGGGAAAAAGACAACCGAGTTCTCTTAGATATTTGATGCCAGCCTAAGACCTGAGACTAAATACTAAATACAGAACCTGTATTTATAATACAAACGCAAACACTGTTTTGGGGGAATATATTTGTTTTTCTGCGTTTTCTTACCGTTTGGCGCTCTCGGTTTATACAGAAATATATATTTGATGAAGTTCAAGAGAGGGCAGGTTCAGTTTAAATTGGACAGTGTAACATTATTGCTTTTTATGAGAAGGGACTCGTTTTCTACATTTCCTTTTAACTTTTCACAAACATACCCAGACACACACTCACACTCACTAACATACCCAGACACAGTCACTCACACTCACTAACATACCCAGACACCACTCACTAACATACCCAGACACACACTCACAACTCACTAACTAACGCGTGACAGCACTCCCACTACACATACCAGTACACACAACTACACAACCTCACTAACTATAGCTGTGACACACACCCACGGTCACTTAACAATACCGCAGACACCACAATATACGACTCACACTCAAGGATAACATACCCAGACACACACCACTCACACTCACTAACATACTAAGATCCTATCCTCACTCAACAACACCTCCCGTGAACACACCTCCACTAACATGAACACACACCCCCACCAAGACACCACATTACACCCCTAACATCCCAGGCAGCACACACACTTACATTCCCAGACACACTCACACTCAACGATCATACCCAGACATCACAGACTCAAAGAGAGAGAGAGTTATTCCCAGAGACACTCAGACTTCACTGAAACATACCCAAAAAGACCTTATTCATTAAGCTCCTCCTTTATAAGCCCGTTGGGGGCCTTCCCATCTTGTGAGCATTTTATCAATATCTGGGAGTGCAAAATGACTCCGTGAACCCCGCTTTAGAGCAATGCGAGCGAGCTGGCAGTCTCCAAAAGAAAAGGCTGTCGGTGGCCGTCTCGCTGTTAGAATAAAAACCGCTCTACTCCCCGGCAGCCGCTTTTGTGAAAACTACAATATGCAGAACACGCGGAGTAAAAATAGCCGTTTATTAGCAAAACGCGCCGGTCCCTGGACGCCGGTGAGCTTAGTGAATGCATTGACATGGCTTTTGCAGCATGGGATTGTGATATAGCGAAAGGGGGGGGTGGTAATGGTAACTATGGCAACAGGAAAGATGACAATTGTTAATATGAATGGATATTTACTAAAGTCATTTCATTTCATCGTTCGTTTTTCCTTCCCGGACTGAATGTTGTTTTTGAACCTTGAGCTGGTTTTACACGGCGCCAGCTCCGGGACGCCTGGATGATAATTTAGACGTCACACACCCGCCATTTTTACGAATACAAGCGGGGGGGGGGTTGGGGGGTTCGGTAAAAGATAGATTTTAGCCGTTTTCACTGGTATGGGGGAGTATAAATAGCTATTTTCAGCTGTACGTGGCGTGGTCTTAGAATGCACACGCTGATCGGACTAAATGTGAGCCTTAATAAGCAAATTCAGCAGTATACCCCCACCCCCCCACTTTCCCCAAACTTACTGCTTGTACCCTCTAATATGGCTGCCCTGTTCTTTGAGGTGAAACAATCCTATACTTTCTCAAAAACTACATCCCATGCACGTTTAAATTCCCTCACTGTATTAACATCTGCCACTTCTGCTGGGAGGCTGCTCCACTCAGCTATTCCTCACCCGGTTAGTTTTGCAGAATTAATAATAAGCAAGCTGCAGAGAACAGTTTGCTATGTAAAGCGTAACCATTCACAGTTCAACGTGCCGCGGGTAAAGCCCGTGATAATACCGCTGACAGATGTGCGCCGCCGCGTGCCGCTGCCTCCTTATTAACGCGCAGTCATTTGTCCCAGCGTGTGAAGCATCGCGCAGGCACAGCCTCTGTTAATGAAGCCCCCTCCGTGGAAGAGTAAATGATCAAAGCAGACTCCCGCTCACGCGCGTTTAACGCAAGAAGCAGCTGCGATGCCGCAACAGATCCTGTGCTCAGGCGGAGAGCCACGCGAATGCCTGATGAACGTTCGGAACGCTACCCATCGCGGCTCTAATGAACGCATACGTCAGCCTCCTTAGCGACTGTCCCATTCCAGGTTGGGATTTCCGAAGCAGCGTTCTTCTCGATGTCCTATAAATGGGTTTTATGAAGCCGCCGTACACCCCGTTTACCCCAACGTGTATCGGGCCCCAGGAAAAAGTCAAGGCAGCTACTGTGACAGGGCCAGGCTGGACCACATTGCGTTATAGAGGAAAAAGACAGCGGGTTCTTATTCTTTTACTAAAACAATTAGAGCTGCTGCCAGGGGGATACATGGGGTAGCCATGTATGGGGCCCGACAAGCCTCTGGGATCTGTCAGGGCCCTCTTATAATACCCCGGCACTAGTATCGGAGTATATCTGAAGCCCTGCGCCGCTGGTTAGTGTAGATAAGTGCCTGAAAAACTGCACGGTTTCAATATAATCTTTCATGTTCGCTCCATCCAAACAGTTCACTCTGATGTTATTAATGAAAGCGCTTTCTTCCGGAGACATC
>VKOC01000454.1:0-10147 GCA_009364415.1 Spea multiplicata
TAAATAAATAGCCCAATAAATAATACCACGATAAAAAAACACCCCAATACCACAATAAAAAAAAAACATCTCAATAAATAAATAGCCCAATAAATAATACAATAAAAAAACACCCCAATACCCCGATAAATAAAAAAACAAACAGCCCAATAAATAAAAAAAAGCCCAATAAGCTCAGAAAGCGAGTATTTGCTTTTCTCTGTCCCGACCTACAATTCTATTAAATAAAAACAACACGACAGAGATTTTTTTTTTGTTTTTTTTTTAAAGAAATTTTTTTTTTATATATAAACACAAACATTTTCAAATTGAAATTTCAATTTTCACATTTTTACGAGAGGTCTTGAGAGATTTATAATTTACAAACCTAAAAAGAATCCTTAAATAGTAAACACAGCGGTCGCGTGAGAGGACGCGGTACGAAAACACATCAACGGGTTTAACCGGCAACGCCGTCGGCGACACGGAGGGGGCGGAGTCTCAACCAGTCATCGAATAATCCGCCATATCGATCCATTGATTACAGACAGGAAAAAAAAAAAAACATTTTCTAAAGATATTTTATAATTTTGGGAACGATATACCTTAAAACGGAACGAAAATAAAATTTTAAAAAAAAAATCTGGAATTTTTTTTTCATTTACATAATGTCATTGGTCGATTTCATAATTAGCTTAAAATAAAAATTTTGAAGACAAAAAAATAAAAATGCAGATTCCCCCCTCCCCCCCACACACTTGACCTAAAAAAGTTAAGGCATTCTGCAAAAAAAATAAAAATATATTTATAAATAACCCGGAAACAGCAAAAAAAAAAAAAAAAAATTAAACAAAAAATATACGGGCAAAAAAATTCTCGCGGTCGGACGATTACATCGCCCCTCCCCCGATAGCTACTTTATCAATATTATTAATTTACATTTTAATACCAGTGACCGCACTTGGTGGCCTCCAAGTGTACCCTGTCCAACGTGGCGCATGGGTTTAGATACACTCTTCATACAAGCACGGAGGTTAAAAGAAAGTTCTAGACAAAAAGAAAAAAGAAAGAAAATCGGCACGCCGTGACTTTCCACCACCAAACTGGGGAGGACCAACAGAAAAAATAATAAAAATAAGAAAAATCTGAACATACGAAGAGGACTACGACGAAGACCAGGGGAGTTCCTATCCAGGACAGAGCTGGGGAGGCCCAGGGACTGATCCCACGGTGATATGGAGGAGATGCAGGTACGTTCGGGTATTTTGGTGGCCAGAGCAGACAATCTAGGTTCTAGGTACTGATCCCAAGCGTTCTAGGTGGTACATAGCAGAAGACAAGAGAACAGACACTGCTCACTGCAACAGGGAGGCCCAGAGACTAATCCCACAATGACGTGGAAGAAGCACATGAGCATTTGGGTATTCTGGTGGCCAACATAGACAATCTTAGGTTCTAGGTACTGATCCCAAGCGTTCTAGGTGGTACATAGCAGAAGACAGATATTGGCTACTGCAACAGGGAGGCCCAGAGACTAATCCCACAATGATGAGGAAGAAGCACATGAACATTTAGGTGGCCAACTCAGACAACATTGGTTGTAGCTACTGAGCCCCAGCGTTCTAGGTGGACCACAGCAGAAGACAAGGAGCTCCTACCAGAGGTGGTTCATTTAACAGGGAGGCCCACAGACACACGCACATACAGGTACAGTGGTGGCAAACATTAATAATCTTGGTTCTGGCCAATAGGGCCTAGTGTTCTAGGTGGGCCAAGAAGACGAGGGGCTTCTACCCAGGACGGAGATCGCTTTCTGTCACGGGGGCTCGCAGACTAATCCACCGGTAGAGGAAGGAAGCACGCACAGGAATTTTGGTGGCCAACGCCAATAATCTAGGTTCTGACTAGCAGGCCCTACAGGAACATCTCCGTCTTAATGTTCTAGAGTCTACGTGACAGCTCTCCATCCTCTAGACAGCTACAAAAACTAAATGTACTCTGAGAGAACGCGTGATTGGGACCATCTGCCCGCGGAAGGTTATCTGAGCCGCTCCTGCGTGATTCTTCACGTGGGCCAAGAACTGTGGACTTTGTCTAATCATAATAATCCCTTGATTCCTGGATGAGAATGTTTTGAGATATTTTCTTGGATGTCCGACAGAGACCAGCAGCAAACCTGCGCGACCCGGAAACGTGCGGAGAATCCGAACACCGCGCAGGATCAGGACAGCCTGAGATTATGATTATGACCGAGTGGGACTTTATCAATCCACGAGACCGGGAGATGCTAGCAGCCGACCTCCCCTGGTTGGTTCTTCAGGATATCCGATGAGGTAATATCAGCCGTTAAAATAAAAGACCAGAACTCTAAATAAAAATGGCGGAAGCGATTATTAATAAAACCAAAGTGTCCTCGTGGAGACCTCCTGACTCCCCGCCACGCGGCGTGTGACAGGCACCCGCGTCATTCAACCAACATACGTGGTTTTGATCTCTGCTTGTGCTCAGATGTCCCTTCGTGGCACTTGAGGAGTCCGTCGGCTTATGTACCATACGCGAGGACCACCCGGGTCACCTTAACCCCCTAATAAAAGGTGGCCCGTGTCAACGGTGGCGATGGTCGCCGATGGGTTTCGCGTGTGGATGAGCGCACGGGTACAAAGAGAAAAGGTAAGAGGGGGAGGGGCAGGCCACGCCGGGAACATTCAGTCGGTCTTCTATGTACAAGTTCCTTTCCTCTTCGCGCCTTTGCCGTGGTCCAAGTGGTCGCTTCCAGTGTCTGCCCAGCCGGTCGATGCTTTTCAGTTTGTGGTGATGGACGAGGCGTCGCGGAAGCTGCTCGTTCTAAACGACCTCCGCGGACCGCAGGCCGACTTCCTCCTCCTCTAGTCAGTCCGTGGCGGGTTTTTGGAGAGAGAACGGCAGGATGTTGAAGTGTTTACTCAACTGGTTTACCTGAAAAATAAATAAATAAAATACTCGACCAAAACAAAGGGGGACTACAGAAGGACTCTTGTGGTTAAAGGGGTTCATGTAAGGGGACCTTGCCCAGTAAAATACCCAAGGGCGCCATTTTGGATTCCATGGCCCTACATACCAGTTTTTTTTTTTTTGGGGGGGGGGGGGACGCTTCTGTGTAAAATTGATTGACGCGCCCGGAACCCCCCCAACGGCCCCTCCCCCCGGCGGGGATGCCACTTACCACGCTCACGCCGTAGTGGATGTGCGCCAGGGTTACCAGCCCGGTTAGTAGAACCAGTAAGAGTGTTTCGCTTTCTCGGGCGAATCCTGAGACCACGGCGGCCACGACCAGCGCCAGGGGCAGGAGGAGCCAGCTGAGCGGCTGGCAGCGGGTGTTGCTCATCTGACACACGATCAGCTGACACTGGAACACAAAAACGCAATCAGCCGCCGGCAACGCAATCACAGATACTTAAAGCGGTCATGTGGGCTCCGTGGAAACGCTCCACGAACTCAGAGGTCCCTTCTTTAGATTACCGTCAGGTGGAAACGCTGTTCTGCTTTTGTGTCACATGACAACCCCCCTTCCAGGCCCAGAAAATATAAACTAGGCAACAGTTTCATAACGAAAGAATGACTTCGGAGAAAGGTTTGGGCGCCCAGCAGGTGTAGGAATTACTACTTTACTAGGGGGTGGTGGATACATGGAACGGTCTCTTAGCAAACAGTAATACAGTAAGGGAATTTAAAGACAAGGCCAACGACCGATTAAGGGTTGGAGTCTTCACAGCAGGATAAACGGGCGACTAGGCGGGGGCTGAACGGGGCGGCAATTAAGGCCACAGAGTAAAATCTATCGTTGCCGAGCCTCCCCCGTCAGTAACTTACTGTAATGTTGGCGAAGGTGGTCCCCACCATGAAGTAGAAGAGCCTGGGGTGGGCTTCCAGGATTTGCGAAGGAGACACAAAGATCCACGTGGTGGCCATGGCGAAGAGCAGCAGCGGGGAGATGAGCGGCAGCATGGACTCGTACGCGGTGGTGTGCTTCAGAGTGTCGCTGCGGTAAGCTCTGCCGGAGGAAGCGCACGGTCAGCGGCGGGGGCTTCACTTTTATTAAAACGGACCCCCCCGGCCGTCGTATGCCCCTTTACATTGTTGTGGTGCCTGCTTAGCAACTTCGTGGGGTGGGTTCTGCATCTGCCCCGTAGCCATTTTCCATGCAGACGGCGTACTCCCCTCCAGCACCGGATAGAGGGGGTCCGTCCATAGAAGTGCTGTCCTGCCACTAACACACTGCTTCTAGCAGCCAATCAGTGGCAAGGGCCGCCTACCATGGAGGGGGAGGAGGGCAGTGGCAGCAGGGGAGTGCTTGCTTCTCGCAGAGGGTTAGGGTTACTCAGAGTACTTTAACATGTACTGTCCCTTTAAGATAAATATACCGTGTATATAGCGCGGGTAAAGCCGTGTTTAAGTGTCACAGACGCCATGCGGAAACGTGGCCACGGCGGCATGACACGCGGCTACTTACTTGTACACGTTGTAGAGGCTCATCGGAAGGGTGATGGACAGCGCGCATCCTGAAACAGAAAGAGGAGGTTGTGAGGCTGGGGGGGCTTCTGCTGCGGACCACCTTACACTGCAAGTCGCAGATATACGCGGTCTGAAACCACTCCTAAAACCCTCAGCCGCTCTCACAAAATACGTCCCGTCTCAAGTGGCTTCAGGCATTAAAGTTCAGAGAATCCCAATTAAACATTAAGTGAATGCTGGCTGGGGGTGATGGGTGTTGGAAGCGGCTCCTTCCGCCGACACTTACCGACTATCAGCGTGGTGAAGAGATCTCGGTAAAGGAGATTGAGAGCGACGGGTTTGTGCCACGCCTCGACCCCAACTACGGCGGTCACCAGGTAAACGCACGAAATAGTCTGGGGAGGAAAAAAAAGCATGAAAAGATGGGTACACACCAGCAGATCGGCCCCATCCGGCCCCCGCCTAGTCTCCCAGTTTCTCCTGCCGTAAAGACTCAAGCCCGTCTTAAATTCAGGAGCCGTGTGTTTATCCCATGTATGTTTAATACCTTCACTGTATTACCCTCTACCACCTCTGCGGGGAGGCTGTTCCAATTACCCACCATCCTCTAAGTAAAGTTAAAGTTCCTTACGTTGTATCTCAGCCTCTGACCCTCTAGTGTTGGATTCTGGTCGCTCGTTGTGACATTTCCCCTCCTTTGTAAAGTCCCGTTATGTATTTAAACGTCCCTCTCTGCCCCCAGCCCCCCCCCCAGGGCAGATACTCACCACCTGGCTCAGGTCGTACCCCCAGGGTAGGAAGAGGATCCCCGTGTTGTATTTCTCCCAGTGGGACAGGATGAAGGAGAAGAGGACCACCCAGAGCAGGAGGTAGAGGACGAGGACGCTGACGCCGGTGCTGCCGCGGCCGAAGATCGAGTACACGGTCACCACGAAGTAAATGCAGGCCCAGCTGTCCAGCCCGTGGTCAAACAGCTCCCCCAGGGGAGTGCTGGAGTTGGTCCGGCGGGCCTGCTTGCCATCTACCCCGTCTGAGGAGAACATACTCGGCATTGACATACAGCGGAGGTCAGCGATTGGGTGGAATACAGAGACAGAGGCCTCTATTCAACAGGAAACTACAGACTCCCCCCCCCCCAGCCATGGTCAGCTTTATGCAACATCACAAGACTTGTTGCAATAGAATCAGAAAGCCACCCCCCCTTAATTTTTTGCTGCGTTTTCCTATAATTAAACCTTTAGAAAAAAAGAATACTAGAAGTTATTTACGCTCAGAGCCGGCCCTTCCATGTGGCCCCCTGGGACTTGGGTGGCAATTTGCTGCCCAGAGGCACGTCATTTGGGGATAGATTCGAGGAGAAAGAAGCGTTTCTTATCTCCCGGAATCTGTCTGCATTATTCTGGCCTCTCGGGGCACTTCTGAAAAGGGGCGGGGCCGCATGGACAGCCTCTCCAATCAGAGGAGTGTCCAGAAGCTCCACCCTTTTGCAGAAGCGCTCCGGGAGGCCAGCTTCAGGGAGAAGCCAAAGAACAAAAGGCAGGAGAAGAGGAGCTGCGGGAAAGGAGACAGGGAGGCGAGAGAGAGTGAATGAGACAGGGAGGCGAGAGAGAGTGAATGAGAGTGCATGAATGAGATTATGAATGAGAGGGATGTATTAATCCCGGATGTGGGCGTGGCTTTGGGCACGTCTTCTTTGGACCCAGGCAGCACAATGTCTTGGGCCGGCCCTGAGCGCGTAATGCTGTGTGTAACACGGGACGCTCACCCAGAGTATACGCCGTGAAGTTGAGCAGCCCGGCTATAATCCACACCCAGCTGGGGACGTGTTCGTGGTCCGGAGCTGTAGAGAGAGAAAGGGAGTGAGCAGCGCTCTGCGGGGAGCCGACGTATCCTGGCCTGGGACGCCTAGGACGCCTAGGACCAAGGCGGCCGTCTCCTCACCATCCAAAGCAGGGGGCAGATCGCCCTCTTGGACCATCAGGTACCTCAATCACCCTGATAGCCCATTTACACCACAGCCAGGCGGGCAAATACACCGCAAGCAGACCGGGTAGCAACGCAAGCAGAAACTTCACCTAACCGCGTAACAAGATCATGGAATAAGGATCCCCCTCCCAGAATAAGGATCCCATGCAGACATGGCGCCCCCACCCCCGAGAGAAAGATCCCGCGCCAGACATGGTGGCCCCCCCGAGTCCCGCTGGTGCCCTGGTGTATGATCCCGCAGCATATATGACCCCGACCTCCCTGGATTTGATCCCGCAGCATATATGACCCAGACCCCCCCGGATTTGATCCCGCGTGGCCGAGTACACCGAGGGCGGGCGTATGAAGACTTACCCGAGGCGTAGAAGTCGGGGTCGAAATAACTCATCATGAAGAAATTGAAAACCAGGAGTAAGAAGCCGCTGAAGGTGATGAGATTTGGAGCCAGCCATCTCGGGAAAAACTGTGCGGGCAGAAACAGCGGCGGTCAGGGGGGGGGGGGGTGTTTGGAGGACATGCAAGCACCGAGCGGTGGTGGGGGGGGGGGTTGGAGACACGCAGCACCGCGGGTGGTGGGGGGGGGTTTGGAGACACGCAGCACCGGCGGGTGGGGGGGACACGCGGCACCACGAATCAAACACAAGATACTCACATTCACTATGGAGTTCCAGAAGGGGTGCATCACATACAGGGACAGGGGATTGGTGTCCACCGCGCTGTACTGCAAACGACAGGAAAGGGTTAATGAAATCCCAAAGCGCCAGCATATACCACGGCGCACGAGGAGCCGAGGAGGTCATCTCTCTATCCAGAGGGATCAATAACTGATGCGCCACCGTATACCGCAGCGCTGTCGGCAGATCGGCCCCATCCGGCCCCCCGTCTACTCTGCCCGTTTCTCCTGCTGTAACGACTCAAACCTTAATCAGTCGTTGGTCTCGTCTTAGATTCAGGAGCCGGATGTCTATCCCATGCGTGTTTAATACCCTCGCTGTATTACCCGCTACCACCTCCGCTGGGAGGCTGTTCCACTTATCTACCACCCTCTCAGTAAAGTAAATCTTGCAGCCATTGCTCTTTTTAGCTCTGCTTACATTGATTTAGGAGGTTTAAAGGGAGAATCGTCCTGCATGCGCAAACACGGCCCCCGATCTCATATTGACTCCGTTTTCAGTTTGATGAGAGAATTCCTTTGTAGATTACCTATGGGGGGGTGCACGAGAAAACACTTAAAGGGCCGGTGCTCCAAATTCTAATAGGGGGGCCGCATTCCATTAGGGGCACTCCATCCATCGAATGAGTAATAACAGTAATATCCCGGGGGGGGGGGGTTTGTTACTGTATCCAGCGCTGGGGGCTTATTATTGTATCAAGCGGCCGGGTGGTTATTATCGTATCCAGGGCTGGGGGGTTTATTAATGTATCTAGCGCTGGGGGGGGGGGTATTACTGTAATCCAGCACCCGGGGGGGGGTTAATTATGTATCCAGCCCCCGGGGGGGGGGTTATTAATGTATCCTGCTCCAGAGGATCAGCCGCCTCGCCCTCCCCAGGTGCCACTTGGCAGCCAAATGCAGTCGGTCCAGAATATCCGCATCTGGATGAATGAACCAAGTTGCCAGACCTGTCGGGGCCCCCGGGGGCCAAAGCGTGAGACGCCTAGAAACCTCCGAGCAGCAAGGAATACAAAAAAGGGATTTAACAAGAGACGCAGCGGAACGGACTTCTACTTTTGCAGGCAGGCGGTAGATAAGCGGAACAGCCTCCCAGCGGAAGTGGTAGAGGGTAATACAGCGAGCAGGTCATACGACATCTTATTTCACGTCACTAAGTTAGTTCAATGCCACCCAGTGTTCCTAAAATAACGAGACTGTTTGCAAGGACAGAAGAACCGAGGCTGAAAGTGGAGCTCAGAGCGGGGGAGGGGAGCCTCCCGGCATCGGGTTTTAAGGCGCAGTGAAGCTGCGGCCGTTCCCGCAGGGCTCCGGCGCGCATGCACAGGGCTCAGGAGCTCCCGCGGCCATGTACAGCGCTGCGGAACACGACGGCGCTACGTAATACAACGCAGATAACGTACGAGGAAACGCGGTGACCTCACGGTTCAGATTAGGTCATTCTCGTTTGTCATGATGTCACTGCCACAACCACTACGTCCTCCCTGTGGAGCAAAGTCTGCTCTGTGGGTCCACGGCGAGCCTGCGCGGTCCGGCTTCAAACAAAAATACATATTCGAGTAGTCTGAGGAGTCAAGCGCCGTATACAGAGAGTCTGGCTGGGTGGTTATGACTGAGCCATTCTATTGCTTCCCGCAGGCAGTGTGATAAGGAGTCGGTGTTCATCTAGTAGCCCCCGCTAATCACAAAGCAGAGAAGCTCTGGGAAAAAAGGCAACCCCGGACTTCCCACTAAAACCAGCAGCCGACTTCCTGTCCACAGGTTTAAACTGGTTTTACAGACACCGTCGAGCCATCAAAGGATCCAGCATGAGATAAAATGTCTTTGGACGGATCCCATTACCGGCTTCTTCTTCTGGTCCTCCACGTCTCAGAAGGTGACCCCACAGGGGTGACTCCAAAGCTGGAGGGCTAATGGGGTCAAATAGACACCCAAACCCAGGCCTCTGCGAGGGTCCGAGGCGCGGGGTCTCTGCGAGGGTCCGAGGCGCGGGGTCCCTGCGAGGGGTCCGAGGCGCGGGGTCTCTGCGAGGGTCCGAGGCGCGGGGTCTCTGCGAGGGTCCGAGGCGCGGGGTCTCTGCGAGGGTCCGAGGCGCGGGGTCTCTGCGAGGGTCCGAGGCGCGGGGTCTCTGCGAGGGTCCGAGGCGCGGGGTCTCTGCGAGGGTCCGAGGCGCGGGGTCTCTGCGAGGGTCCGAGGCGCGGGGTCTCTGCGAGGGTCCGAGGCGCGGGGTCTCTGCGAGGGTCCGAGGCGCGGGGGACGCTCTGTCCTCCGATCCTGCGTCAGGACCGCTCCTGGTGGTCCCCAGATACCCCACTGCTGACAGCTCCTAGCCTTTTAGTAATGCCCCCCACCCCCGGGGCAGATCTACAGACCCCCTTACTCCTCTTCTCCATTCCATAAGATTTCCATACCGTCTCCTGCTTCCCCTCCCCCGCACTCCTCGGCTCCACATTCTACCCTGCGATGCCCGACAATCATTCCTCCCACCCACAGACTGCCGGAACATTCCGCCGCTGACAACGGGTACCGAGTACATCCAGTCAGGACTTTTCCGCTGTCAATTAGAGCCCCCCCCCGGAAAACATAGCAGCCAATCAGCAGCCGGAAAGCTCTCCCATTGGATGTACAGACAATGCTCTGCAGCGAGACATCCCTTGCGGGGCATTTAGCGCAGGGGGGTAGGCAGACCCCCCCCCCATGTTTATTAGTAAAGGGGGCATTGTGAATATGTAAAGGGGGCGCGCAGGTTTTATACGCATTAAAGCGCCAGCGTTTAAAGCCGACGGATACAGAAAAAAATAATTAAACGGGCAAAGTCCACAAACACGCGGCCGTCCCACCCGCAAAGCCCGTTAACCGTCGGTGCGCCAGACACCGCTGAGAGGGCCTGTGGACATCAGAGGTCTGGCTACACGGTGACCGGGTGGTGACGCCATGGCTTTCCTTAACACTTTTTTCCCCCTTTACTTAGATAGTGGTGGGACAGCCTTCCAGCAGAGGTGGTAGAGGGTAATACAG
>VKOC01000454.1:17941-37051 GCA_009364415.1 Spea multiplicata
AAATTTGCTAAAACTTACATTCTTACAAATCCGAACATACAAGTCTAATACGTGATACCAACGAGGAGTAATCGGCAAGAATTTTCCCGTGGTTCCTATGGCGACTGTATAAATTTGGCCCAAGGTAACGTAAAGCCCAAGCCGGCTCTTTGTTTAACCTGTGCCTTCTGCGGGGCTTTTGGAACAAAATGATCAGATATAGCAAGACTCTTTCTACCCACTGAGTAATATGGCGCCTACTGTTTCAAACGTAATCAAGTCACATCATGTAGAGCGAGGTGAAGCGCGTGTAATTGATTCTAAACGCGCTCATTATCACGGCAGAGGCGAGAGGTTTGGCGCCAAAGCGAAAGAATAAATTTGCCTTTTATCGAAGCGAAACTCGCGCACACAGTCGGATCCGACCATAACTCTAGGAATGGGTATTGAGGTAGTTTGACTGTTTTACGACCAAAACAGGATCGAGCCAAGACGAGAAGTCAGAATTAGTTTTATGTTTCATGGAATTCTAGAAAAGAAAGGTATAAAAGTACAAGAATGTTACAGGACGGACCCTTAAAAACACAATAAAGTCTTTATACCCTAAAAATTAACGTCAATTTCCCATACTCTAAAAATATTTTCTTTTTTTATCTTTAATATTAATCTGGATCCATCGTATATCGTGTGATATTATGTGATATATTTCACCTTCCATTTAATTTTGTTATTATTGTTGTTATTATTTAATTAATATTCTTAATATTATTAGTGGGGCGGTTTTCATCTCCCCATCAAATCATCCACTACCAAGCTTTGGCCCTTTAAGTATTTAAATGTTTCTATCATATCCCCCTCCCCCCCTGTTACGTCTCAGATGCATTACTTTGCATTTATCCACATTAAATGCCAGTTGCTGCAGCTCTGACCATTTTTCCAGTTTGCCGACATCATTTGCCATTTGGCTTCACCCACCAGGAACATCAACCCGGCTGCAAATCTTTGTGTCGTCAGCAAAAAAACAGACCTTACCATCATGTAATATTGCAAATAAAAAATATGGGATCTCCCACCATTGTTATTACTAGTTCCAAATTATAAGTTAAGTCTTCATAATGTTGCCCCATAATATAAAGTTTTCAGGCGGCTGCATATCAGCCGTTTGTATGATTCTCGCTCTGTTATCTGACCCCCAATCTACTAAACCCCCCGACTCCTTATCATACTGCCTGTGGGGAACAATAGAATGGCTCAGTCTTAATCACCCTGCTGGATTCTCTGACTAATGAAAGTCTATGGAGGAAGGGACTTCATTAGCATTGCCATAAAGCATCACCCAAAATATCACATGACTGACAACAGTTTCGGCCTGAGGGCTTAAATTACTGTATGCTGGAGGATATCACTGTAATGTCAAGGTACCAAGAATCAGGATGGAAGCAGAAATACTAATCAACACACCTTTATTACAATAATTAGTGACAAACAATGTATAAGCCAAAACAGGATCCAAAAACATAAATGTAGAACTAGCCGAGGACAGGAGCCTGAACAGGTAGTCATACACGCCAAGGTCAGGACCAGAGAAGACTCGTATTGGGGTCTAAAACCACAAAAGGGCAATTCACTACTGGAGCAGCTCAGCATTTATAGCCGAGATGTACCGCGTAAGGTGACGAATGAAGGAAGGTGGTTTTAAAAACGTGGGTTCAAGGAAGGGTTTGTTGCTTCCGACCAGCAGATAGGCAGGAAAGAGATGGGTTGCGGTCGGTGCCCGTGCCGGTAAAAAGCTAGACGTAATAAAGGACAGGTCGTTAGTTGTGTAGTACTGAGTGCAGGTGTAGCGCGGGGTTCATTTCGAGTCAGGCGAATAGTTTACCAGCTGACAGTTAGATCCTTTAAGCACGAGAGAGTACCAGGTACATACCCAAGCGAAGCCGTGCGATAATTATGCCTAGGACGAAGAATTGAGGGTTTGGGGGTTAAGAATGGAGAGTCAAATAAATCCCTGACGGATGTAGGTCAGTGGAAGCAAGATCTTTCTAAGTATACATACAGAGTTAACAATAGCGCGTGGGGGGTGGTTATGATTAGAACTGTTAATACGCGAGTACGGGTCCAGCTGGGGATGGGTGGAACGCAGGGGGGCGCGTGGGGAAGGGGGTGTTATATTTGAACTGTTAGAGTCATCGAATATATGGTAGAGCAGCGCGGGGGGTGTATATTGACTGTATACGCAGCGCGTGGGTTATATTACTGTATATGCGAGGCGCCTGGGGGGTTATTTACTGTGCATACAGCGCTGGGGGTTAATATTGACTGTTTAGCAGCGCTGGGGTGATATTAGCTGGTATCACAGGCTGGGGGTTCTATTACTGTATACAGCGCTGGGGGGTTATATTACTGTATACAGCGCTGGGGGGTTAATATTACTGTATACAGCGCTGGGGGGTTAGTTTACTGGTAGTACAGCGCCGCTGGGGGGGTTATATTACTTGTATACAGCGCTGGGGGGTTGGATATTAATGTATATAGCAGCGGCTGGGGGGTTTATATTACTGTTGTATGACAGCGCTGGTGGGGGGTTATATTCGACTGATTACAGGCGACTGGGGGGTTATGATTATGATTACAGGTCGGCTGGGGGGTTATATTAATGTATATCAGCGCTGGGGGGGTTATATTACTGGGGCATAAACAGCGCTGGGGGTTAATATTACTGTATAGCGCTGGGGTTTATTTATTACTGTAATACAGTTCGGCTGGGGGTTATATTTACTGGCATACAGCGCTGGGGGGTTATGAATTACTGTACATACAGCGGCTGGGCGGGTTAGTTTACTGTTAGCAGCTGGGGGGTTATAGATTTACTTGAATAGGCAGCACTGGGGGGTTATTTTACTGGTATACAGCGCTGGGGTTATATTATGTAATAGTCCACCGCCGCTGGGGGTTTAATATTACTGGCGATAGCAGCGCTGGGGAGGGTGTATATTTATGTGATACGGCGAGCGCGTGGGGGGGTTAATATTACATGTATAAAAGGCACTGGGGGTTATATTACTCGGATGAGTGCTTGGGGGGGTTTATATTAATGTAGTACAGTGCTGGGGGGGTTTGTTAATTGTATTAAGGCGGCGCTGGGGGGGTATATTACTGTGGAAGTAGCAGTGCTGGGGGGGGTTATATTGACTGGTATACAGGGCTGGGGGTTACTATTACTGTATACAATGCGGCTGGGGGTTAATTATTATGGTATACAGCGCTGGGGGTTATGAATTACTCGTAAATACAGGAGCCTGGGGGGTTACAGTGCTGGGGGGTTATTATTGTATACAGCATTGGGGGGGTTTATTACGGAGCTTCTCCTTTAAGTATGACTTTGAACACCTCTACGTGCCCTGAAGCTGTATGTACATTTTTCTTTTGGTTATTTCTGTCGCAGGATGAAGGAGATCGTAGAATGCAGCATCTCATTAATAATGAAAAGATCCCCCTGCTGTGAAACCTGAATGCAAATATTTACAAGACACTGAAAAATACTAAAAAAAAGTACATTTTCCGAGTGGGAATATTTGGCTAGAAATTGCTATCCTACGAACATTTTCACTAGGTTTATAATGGAGGATATCATTCAAATTGTCACTTATGGTACACAGATGTCAGGGTACCCGAGACAATATAAAGAAGACAGAACCTTTAATATTAGATGAAGAATCTTCAATTCCTAAACAAACCAAATCTTCTATGAGTACCGGCGCGCTCTTATTTATATTCGCGGAGGGTGCGATTGTGTGATAAAGTCTCATTCTTTGAATACCCGTCTAGGTAAAACCCTAACGCTTCGTGATAATCAGGAAAAGAATGTGCGATATGTACTAATCCCCGAACATTCTAGAACGATTTCTAGTTCTGAATTTTTTTTATGAATGATTTGCGTCTATTTTCTCCATCTAGTATTTTCTGTAACTGGTTTTACCAGGGTTCTGCTCTCTGATCACCGGCCGTCAGCGCTCATCATTATGCGTTCTTATTATCATATAGAATGCGGGTTACAGATGAGTTATCTATCATATACTTCCTCTAGCTCCCCGCATCGTGGTGTTACGAGCCTCCGGGGTGGAAATCCTAACCCTTGGCCCATAACCTGCCGTTGGCATTTGTGAGATAAGTTTATCTCCAGCCAAGTCGTTGATCCATCCTTTGGCGCTGGGCACCAGACCTCGTGTTGTACATCACTGTCGAACATTACTATTGATCCACCGCCATTGCTCATTACCACCTGATCACGGGCCATGACTGATGGCCCAATTGGATGGACGCAACTCCACAATTCCGCAATTCTTCTTGGCTGGCAAACTCTTTAGCAGTGGTCAAACTGGACCCAACGGTAGCCCAACCCAGCTTGTCAGGTGATTCCCAATACCCCACAACAGCATTTGATTCATTGAACTTCTGTTGGGCGTTCAAGTTGACTCATGTTGTGTGACTCAACTCATTGTTTAGTGAATAGTCTACATCTCTCTGATAACCCACTCCTTCCTATTCCAGTCCTGTCTCCCTTCCACTTAAAAGCTCATTCGTGTCAACCTTTTGTGCAGACAGATCACAGACACAAGGTGTGATGAGAGTGCACAGATATAAAGCATGCTTTTCTCTCTCTCTTGTCCTTTCTTTCTTTTTTGCTCTCTTTCTTTATCTCTTTTTCTTGTTCGTTTCATGCGCTCATTCATGTCAACCTTTGGCGCAGACAGATCACAGACACGAGGTGTGATGAGAGTGTAGTGCACAGATCTAAGTGTCTCTTTTTCTTCTCTATCTCTCTCATTCATCTTTCTCTCTTTTGTTCTTTCTTTCTTACTTCCTTTCTTTTTCCTCTCTTGTTCTTTCTTTCTCTATTGCTTTTTTCTCTCCCTCACTATCTCTTTCCCTCTCTCTTTATCTCTCTTTTTCCTTTCTTTGTCTCGTTCTCTTTTTTCTTTCTCTCGTTCTCTTTTTTCTTTCTCTCATTCTCTTTTTTCCCTCTCTTTCCCTCTCAATCTCTCTTTCTCTCGTTCTCATGAAATGAATAACGGATTTGATACAGTTTTAAAGTAAACACTATAAAAGTGATTAATTGTCGTAAACATTCTGAAATGAGTCTAACCGTAGGCATGCAATTAATTGTACCATCATCACAGGTAATAATTAGAATGTCGACATTATGTTGAGACGTATATAATAAATGCGTAGAACAGCCGGGAACCGACGCCTAATTATTGGAAAACATAGTAAATGTTAATTGATGATAACGCAGTATTTTAGTAATAAATACATTTTGATTTGCTAATGTTTTCCTTAATTGTTTTTAATATATTTTACCTTCCGGTATAAAAAACAATATTTTACGTTTGCATATGACTGGTCTGTATCAATTCTACTTTCCATTGATATCACGTTTCAAGTAGACTTTGCTTGCAGATCGGCCCCATTCGGCCTCGTCGGTCTCGTCTTAGATTCAGGAGCCATATCTCTACCCCATGCATGTTTAAACCCCCCTCCCTGTATTACCCTCTACCACTTCTGATGGGAGGCTGTTCCCCTTATCTACTGCCCTCTCAGTAAAGTAAAACTTCCTTCCTTTCCACCTAAGCCTTTTTTTTTTAAATTAAAACATTTTTGTGAGATAATATTGTTCCCAACAATTATTTTAATACAGGCTGAAAAAAAATTAATTATTAAAATATCATAGCGATAAAAATGTTAATGAGAATTAAGGTAAAAATTAAAAAAAAAAGAGATATCGGCCCTTTTAAAATCGATGATTATATATGCGTATATCTCATAAATGTATGATCATGCCTTATTATCCGTTCCTTCTAATTACCATAGTTAACAAATATAATTATATTCAAGGGTATACAGCGCAAGCAAACATCAAACACCTCTCCGCGCGCTAATCATCTTCCTCTGCTGATTAAACTGCGTCGCATGGCGAGGCATAAAAAAACCCAAAACAATGTTTCCTTAAAGAAAACTGAGACTTAACGATACCAGATAACGCTATTTTGATAATAGCAGGTTTGGGATGCCCGTCACACTCAGGGGGATCATTTAGATTTTAGTAAGATTTCCATAAATTATGAACCGGAAAACATATTAATTATGTTTTTGGGGGTTTTTTTAACTATTAAAAAGTATCAATTTTTAAGAGAAAATGTAATTCCGCTAAGGCATCGCCATCGTGGGAAAAAGAAAAAAAACAATCAGTATTATTGACTTTGGCAATTAAAGTGGAACTTGCCCAAAAACGGCTTTCTAATTTATCTTCCGTGATATTTGAGAGTCGGCATCAAATTTTGTCCTGAAAATGTCCTTGACGTCGGAATTTTTTTGGGACTAACCGCAAAATTCTGATCCGTTTTGCTGTGAACTACCCGTCGGTGCGTCGAGCCAGCTGTCTGTCTCTCTACAGCTGTGTGTCTCGGTCCGTATGCGTCTCTGTCGGGTGACCATGCGTCAATCGCGTGAAGATCCCCTCTGCAGCTCCGTAGGCAATGGAGCCCCAGAATCCAACGCTGCCAGGTTCACCAGTGTAAAACACGTTCACCTTGATGCGCATGCACGCGTGGGAGACATGTTGAGTATGAGTACGTCCAAAGGCTGCTCCTAGGGTATATACACATCTGGTGCTTTTTTTCTTAGCACCCTTCCTTGTATGGAGTCTCCTTGTTGCTAGGGACCCGTGTCCCTAGCAACCTGATACCAGATGCTGACCCTTGGCAAGTATTTAGGACTTTTCTACCAGTTTCTTCCCCGTCAGACAGCCCTGCTGATGCTGGACCTGGCAATATATATTTGGACTACTGCCCTGCCTGACCCCGCTCGGACTACTAATTTCATTATGTTGTTGCCTGTCGCAGAACCATAGCTAGAGGAATTGGTTTCTGAATTCTACTCATACCTGACCCTTCATAAACCCAACACTCGTTGACCTTTTTTGCGACATGTAGGTGTCCTCCACCATCTGCTGGTCACCAGCTCCGGCTTCATGTCTACTTATCTCCCATTTCCCGTTCTAGATCTTCGGTACCGCACTTCCATACTGATCACCCATCTCTTGCTTTGGTTGAGTTCCTGATCCCGAATCTGCCCCTCAGTGGGCAACGCAGGGCAAGACTACCCCACTAAGTGGTTCCAACCTTCCAACACTATGGACCAGGTAGATTCCGTATCCCGTTCTCCTCCTCTCATGAAAGTATTTACTAAAATCTTCCAGATCCGAAGGAGGGTAAGCCTATGTAATCGCCTTCAGTTGAGAGATTCTTTGGACCTTGAAGTTTGCTAATGGATCCCATGAGGAAATATAGAATTTGCCCGAAAATATCAACCATTCGCCTATTTTTAACCATTCTCGTGCCCGTGATGAGGTGGGAGGACAGACAATCAAAGCACCGTCCCTTTAAACATAAAATACTAATATTTTTTTTAAAAAAAAAATTTAAACTCTAAATTTTGATTAAAGCTGTGTTTCAAATATAAAAAATGTGTTTTCCGGGCGTCACGTGTCCGTGATCTCCTTGGGTCGCTGCAGTTAATATCTTCTGACATTAACGTGGAAGTCATTGCTTTCTGTTCATTTGGTCCTCCTCAGATTAATCACAAGAGATATTTTTAAATATAAATCCCTTACCATCTGTCTTAATGTTGCAGATTAGGTAATTAGACGCCATTAGACCTCATCAACGCTTAGCTCCTGTTTAAGTACAATATTCATAAAGTGAAATGGGAGCGGGAGTCCCACGAGCGCTCGATGTTTATATTTTCAAATTAAAATGTTTGACTAGTTGAGAAAACCTATTAGTGCCATTAAACACCATATTTCACACCATCTTCCTTTCATTACACATCGAATAGTTATGGCCTAATATATGTTCTGCCCGACTCTTCCAAGAAACCGCGGCGATCTCCGCAGGTGGAAGCAGAGTCTTTAAAATTAATGGGTATTTTTACACCTTAAATACCCAAAAGCCATCTTTTACACCCACGTAATCCTTCTAGCTGCTACGGTTACGGTTTGGTTGCTTCTATTTCCAGCAACGTATAGATCTGGCCCTGGTGGACAGAGCTTATTGAACAGGGCTATCATGCCATTGAGAGAAACGCTTCCTATATAGCGTGTTATCTGTCCAGTTCTACGCGGACTTAAGACCTCCAGCTACCCATGTAGGACGTAGAGGCACCCAAGAGGATTTGGCTGCCAAAATATACCAGAAATGCCACAAACACATCAAATAGTTAATAATGAATAATTTTTTCTTGGAACTCAGTACCAGCATGGTCTATCTGAATATGCGGACAGACGGCCCCGTCTCTATTTCTTTCTTCAGTATGCACAGGGTTGGCGTTTGGTGCCCCACGTGTTTTATTCTTTCTAGAGAGTTCAAGAGTTTTAGTTATGATGTCATAGCCGGACGCTCTGAGTGATCTCTGCCAATAAAAGCGGGGGGGGGGGAGAGAAAGATTTGGACGACGGACAGGTCTCATTTCTTCCCAGCTAGACCAGCAGGGTTTAGGGTTAAATGGAGTGGAGGACTGTAGAGCCCCTGGGTGCAAAAATTGGGGCGATTCATGACGTCGACAACGTATTGTTGGGACGTCAAACGCGTAGCCATCTAGTGTGGCGTCGTTTAAACATGGTAACCCACCTGTTCCCAAAGCTCCATTACCAAATACCACATAAAGACTGCTTTTCCAAACATTATATTGCCCTGATTTCTTAACCCTTTCTGCTTTATTCTGAGAAAAATATTGTTTTATCGTCAAGCGTATTTATAAAAGCGAACTAAAGGAGGACAGGAGTTTGGCCTCCAAAGACCATTGGAATGTTAAAGATCGCAGTGTAACAAATCTTTAAGACATTCCGGATTCCGCATTAACTTTGTGGCCAGCATGGAAATTATATATTTCCTAATAGAGGAAGTCATTAAATATCTGGAGCATTGACACCCACTGGATAGGAGTACTAAATATAGACGTCATTAATGGAAATTGGGATGGAGTCAATCATTCTTCTATAATAAGATTATTAGATGTTACAAAATTGGATTCGGTAACTTATTATAAGATCTGGAATTGATGCCGCCGAAACCTCGTCAAACTTTAAGGACAGGCCGAGGGTCCTCAGAATGAGTCGCAACCGCGTGAAATGCCTCAAAAGGCTGATCTACACAATGTACAGGTGAACATGAGGTCCTCGTGAAGGAAAGAGACATCTTTAGATGGGACTACTTCACCACCAGGAACTGTAAATGGCCAAGTGTCCTGGATGTATAGGACATCTCCTGGGGAGCTTGGAGGGGTTTGATCTTGATTGGTGGAGTAGGGGCTAGTGGCACATGAATGTGGCTAGCCACAGACGGGAGGTAAATTGGGGATGGAATGGACGGGAGTTGGGTGAAACCAGGTGAGCGCCACCAGCTCCCTCATGCATATCTGCCAGTTTGCTGCCCAAGAAAACGTCCTTGTGGAAAGGCCAGCAGACACTGAACCTTAATTGAAGGAAAACTCGGAATGTTCTAAAATGGAACCCTGGTCCGCGTATTATTGATGTTGTAGCGGCGCAGTTCAGGAAAAAGTTGGCGATGGAAGAGGAAACCATCTGTGAATCCTCAAGGAAATGGAAAGTCAAGGTCTAGATTTTTAATAATGCTGAGTCCTCGTTCGTAACAAATAACTTATAAAACTAGAGCATGATTATAATTGGACAACACTGTACATCTGCATGAAGATTGTGCACTTTTTGGGTATAAAAATATACTTCTATAGATCAGAATGTTGGTAAGGAACGTGAAAGTTGGAATGTCTCAAATTCTTGTAACCACGGTGAGGCCAGCTTGCACAAATTTTAACGACATCTGCCAATTTTTATAAACGTCCAAAAACAAAGAAGGACCCCCAAAATGAGAGCTCCGAATTTTCGTTTGCAATTTGTTGAGGAGCCACGGTGCACCCAATGGGGACAACCTTTCCTCCAATCGGGGGGAGAGGCGCGCATGGAGGCTCTGCCATTTTAGTGGAAGCGCTCCGGGAGGCCTGGATAATGTAGTGGATAGGGTGGAGAGGCAGACAAAGAAAAAAAAGCAATAAGACAGAAGAAACAACGAAGAAGCAAGACGTGAACATGGAGGCGGTCGGTGGAGAAGGTAGGAAGACATTGAGAGAGAGTGAGCGAGAGACTGCGAGAAACTAAGTGAGGGTGAGTGACACTAAATTCCATTTTTGAATGGAAAAAGTCCCACGAATTTCATCCGAACTGAAAGGGCTGGAAACAAAGTTTGTCTGACTCGCTTTAAGTCCATGCACACCAGACTAGTAGTCATTATTATCATTTATTATTATTATTTATTAACTTAGAACGCCGTTTTTAAAGACAGACTCTCCGTATTCCGGAGTGTTGCCGTCCAGGAGTCCGTGTCACTTTTGGCATTGACAGATACTAATTGCTCAGTAAATATCCTTCCACCTTTCAATGAAAGTTAGTCGGTGTCAGAAAAATATTAGCCTGTTCAAAAGAGAAGTCCCTTAACATCTGTCTCGGTGTATCCGATCAGATAATTAGCTGCCATTAGAACTCATTAGCGTGACTTTTTTTTATGTTTAAACACCTTATTAATAAAGCTAAAAGGGAATTAAAAATCAATTCACGCCCAGCGGCCAATCTTTTATGAATGTCTACACCTTTACCGGGAGTAGCAACTCAGATTTCTGGAATATTTCATAAAATACCGATTAAACAATTTGTAGGAAAAAAGAAATATTGAGAGCAGGTAAGAACGGATCAGGCCTGACAATTTCTTTATATTTGTAAGGACGTTTTTCTAACAATTACTGGTGTTTTGGTACGGGGAGGAGCGAGGTCTGTTCCTGCGGGGTGTTGGGTTTACTTTAGGTTGGCAAGCTGGGTCGTGGCATGGCATGAACTGAGCCGGACCCCCCCATCTGCCACAAACGGGTTGAAGTTTGAGCCAGCTCGGGTTTTTTTACTCTTGAGAAGCCAGGATAAGCCGAGTGTTGGTTTTGAGCCCAGATATCGTTGACCTCGGCTCACCCACCCATACTCAAAGTGCCACGGTGGCCTAGTAGCCCTTCCCTGATCCTCTGCTGTGCTGTGCCGCACGCCTTCACGGCCAGGCAGGGGTTTGCGGTTTTCGATTAAGACAGTAGGCGCTGATCCCCATCTACTAGACAAACACTCCGACTCCTTATGATACTGCCTTTTGGGGAGCAATAGAATGCCTCAGCCTTAATCACACAGCTGGACTCTCTGACTAATGAAAGTCTATGGAGGAACGGACTTCATTAGCATTGCCATAAAGCATCAGCTCAGTGTGGTGAGCAGGAAAAAAGCAACCAAAACATCACATGACTGACAATAAATGGCGGCCTCCAGGTCTGCAGATAAAGGGAGTTTATTGGAACAAAATTAGATAAAACCAGGCTTTTTACTGTATACAGCGCTGGGGTTTATGCCCGAAAATAATATTTTTATCCATGGGACATTTTCCCTGCTTTGATGCTACATAAGGTATATTCTCCTTCACCCTAAAGACGTAAAATTTCAGCGGAGACTTTAAAATAAAAAAGGCATTATAAAGTAGTCTGCGCCGTCTGGAAAACCAGCTGTCTGCTATTTATACCTGAATGTCCAAAAACACTTATTTAATATTCACTTTGCGTGGCGTTCCCTCCTTTCTCATCGCACCTGTCTGGACACTCGGGTGCGATCATTAGACAACGTCTCCGGCTCGAGGACTCTTTAAATCTGTTATCACACATTTAATTCAAATTATGCTAATTAATCCAGGAGTTTCACCTCCATTATCTTCCCGCTTGATGTTGTAAATGACACTCACTTCCACCGTGTTTACTTTGAAGGAATAATACCAACTTGAAAAATAAGCGTTATCGCGGACTTTCCGCTGACGACGAGCTAAAACGTTTGTTTGAAGTTCCTCGTTTGAAAACCATCAAAGTAGTTGAGTAAAGAAAGGAACCGACATCTAATTTTGCGGAATAAATGAAAGGTCACTTTTTTTCCCCTATTTTTTTAACACGGTAAAATGTCACATCTTTATTACAATGATTTAAATATCTCTCTCATGAACATTATTATCATTTTGGGAACAAGCTATGGATAGATTGCGACAGTTAATATTTTTAAATCAGCATAATTTGTTTCTGCTGGAAAACCCTCCAATATTATCTGTATTATTTTTCCATTAAAATACTTTTTGTTTTTTGTGGATTTTCTTTTTTTTTTAGGACATTTTGGGAATTTAAGGGTGATTATGACCCCTCCAACAGCAAGTCGTGGGTAACTGAGACTCAATAAAAAAACCTCAGACCTAATGTTTCAGAAAAAGTTATTTTAAAGGCTATCCCTTCTCAGGAGAAATATATTGAAATAGATGTTACACAGTAACACTGTAAAAAAGACCCAAGTCCATCACGTTCAACATCATTTGTTGACCCCGAAACAAACCCACATTGTAGGATTTTCCTATTGTGCCTTTAAAAAAACCTGTTATATTCTGTATATTCCTCATATTATATACTCTCCGGCCGTATAACTAATCCCGTCCTTATAACCCGTTATATCCCTGTATATTCCTCATATTATATATTATATACTCTCCCCCGTATAACTAATCCCGTCCTTATAACCCGTTATATCCTGTATATTCCTCATATTATATATTATATACTCTCCGGCCGTATAACTAATCCCGTCCTTATAACCCGTTATATCCTGTATATTCCTCATATTATATATCATATACTCTCCGGCCCGTATAACTAATCCTGTCCTTAAAACCTGTTATCCCCTGTATATTCCTCTTATTATATATTAAATCTGCAAAAGAGCGAAGTCATTGTGGCAGTCTCTCCCTCGTTCCTGAAATAGGGAGAAGGGTGTGTCTGGAAGCTCCTCCCTTTTTCAGAAGCGCTCTGGGATGCCTAGTTCATGGAAAAGTGTCGGAAGAAAGATGACAGGGGAAGAAGAGGATGAAGAAAGAAGTCAAAAGAAGAGGAAAGAGAAGAAGCAGATCTGTGGGAAATGAGATAGGGGTGCCTTTGGTATTGTAAGGTACAGAGAGCGAGATAGCATGAAAGTGTGAGGAAGTGTGAGTAATAGTGAGAGAGTGTATGCCAGGGTGAGTAAGTGAAAACGCAAAGAAATGCAAACAAAATGGTAATTGTACACAGGAGTTATGCAATACCACTGTCTGTGTCTGGATCACTATATAATGATAGGAGTCATGCATTATCACCGTCTGTGTCTGGCTTGCTATATTATATAATGATATAATGAGTCATTGTGTATATTTTCTCTCAGTAAACAATGAGTGCCGCCCAAACACACGTACATTTCTGATGAAGTTGCCCACTGCAGAAAAAACCCCTGTTAAATTCTTTATGACCCATATAACTAATCCTGTCCTTTTAACCCGTAACATCCCTCAAAAGGCATCTAGCTCATATTTTAAGGCATCAATTGATTCTGATAGATAGCACTGCCTCTGTGAGTAGTGAATTCCACATCTTTACTGCTTTTACTATAAAGATTGGATTAATGTTATGTATTGATTCATGTGGTGCCGTCATATTCTGCAGCCCTATACAATAGGATGTGAAGTTTAACTCCCCCCCCCCAAACATCCTTGACATCAATGTACTTAGTTAGTACCTTAAAACACACTTCTCAAAAAAATACATATACCTGCTGACAACACGGCACCAGAGATCCAGTGTAGTGCACACTACACAATTCATACCAGTTTTGGCTGCTTAGAGCAGTCTATTACTGCCAGGATCCCATTAAATCAATGGGAGTGACAAATGTGCAAGCGGTGGTATTGAGGCCTCCTTGGAATCTGGAGCTAGCCAGAGGTTAGTAAAAAAAAATGCACTTGCGCAATCGAGGAGGTGAATAATATTGTTATATACGATATTGATAACCTTACAGCTTATCTAATGTTTTTTTTGGTGGGAGGGGTTTCTTTTGAAGATATTTAAATTTTATCTCTAATCAATGGATGTATTCTCGATACAGAATAGTGACAAATCTGGTTTAGGCATGCATCCCATTTAAGCAAAAAAAAAAACATCCTACCTCCCAATGGTCTTGGTTTTCAATATCCGCTACCCCACTGTCCCACTTTTAGGACCAATGGGGCTCATGGGACAATTTGGGAGACTCTGAAACCGAGCACTGTAAAGCGATTCCTCGGGTAATGCGAGTAGGTGGCCATGGCCATGTCAACATACAGGGCACCAGCCCCGACCGTCACACACCTTTGACCGGAAGTGTTGGAGGGGGGTATGAAACAAAATACACAATCATCCATTAAATGCTCTTTACTACACTATAATGAAAAGAAAGTAACTTAGTAAAACAGGACTTTGTAATTTTGTTAAAGTCCCACTAATGTATTCTTTGTTTTCTGTTGTGAGCCAGTTGTCCCTGGCTGAACGAATATGGTTATACTGGGAATTCATTTTACATACGGGGAATAGATTAATCTTTGCAGGATGTTATTTAAAGAGAAAATGGTTGCCCTGTCGCTGCCCTTTGTAAATCCATGTATTGCGTGCCTTGTGTACGACAATCAGAATCATTGTGTTGGAGATATTTAGTTTAAACGTTCTCTTCATGGAAACAAGATCAACAACAGTCTGTGGCAGAAATAGCATTGTTTACTCAATTTTCTGTGCAGAAGTTCTCTACCTTTTTCCCCTCACTCTTACAGAGACCCCCTGGACAATTCAAAATCAGCAACTTAGGTAAGGGAGAGAACGTTAAGATGGCTACTCCCGTGGTATACACTTTCTCTGATTATTTTATTCTGCTTTATTTAGTGTACAGCATGGAAAAACTCAAATCTTTAGAAAGGAGACAGGTATGGCTTACTAGCAATGAAATCTTTGATATAAAAGTCACCTCGGATGGACAGGCACTTGGAGAACTGGACACAGACAAAAGGAGATTCTTAAACATCCACAATGTATATTATAAAGGAGCATATTCATATAAACTGGAATGTTTCTGATGCTCCTTAGTGCGGAATATATTTAACTACATATTTTATATTTCTTAAAATATATATTATGTTCTATAGTAAAAGAATCATTCCTAATTGTAATACTATTTTTTTAATATCTAAAACTATATATATTAGCAAGGAACAATGATCCCCATAAACATAAAAGTGTGTTCTTGCTCTGAGTAAAAGAAGTAAAACGAGAACATTGGTTTACACATCTGACAACGGCATGGACGACCGGGTGAATTCCATATGATATGGTTAAATAAATGTAAAATGATGCACTGGCAGTGTTGACATGGAGTGTGGCAGAATCTCTACACTATAAAATATCACGCTGAACCAAAAAAGCAATACATGATCGCACTAGGTAAGTCTTTAAATGGGCAGCTGCCCATATTTTGTTTAAAAGTATCTCGCAGCATTCCTTCTGGTCGTTGGACACCAAGACCAACAATCAGTCCAAGTTTTATGGATCGCCCTACTAGAACAGAACGGACTAATAACAGAAATCTGTTTGAGCCCTTTGAGGATGGTGGGTAAGTGGAACAGCCTCCCAGCAGAAGTCGTGATTATTTATCTAATTTTTTTTCCAATATATTCTAATGAAACTCTCCTTTTATCTTTCCACAACAATCGCTCACCAGAGCTGTTCCTGACATTAGCGACCTAACCAGTGTAAGGTTTATCTGTGTCTGTGGCATGGACATTTTGTTAATGGGTCCATCACCCAGTTTGTGTGCAACCATGGTAATCCTTCATAGATTCACAAAAATGGCTGCCCCTTTAACCACGTCCTTTGCAACAGGTTTCCACTACGGAGAAAATGATAAGAGCCATAGATATATCTGTATTAGCTCAACAGTCTTTAGTCGAAGATGATACTTTTTTAGGCCAAAACAGAAAAAGGTCTTCTTCAGGTCTTCTTCTTTAGATACAGAAAGGTCACATAATCTAACAACTGAGAAAATGATAAATCATGGAATTAAACATCTTTTGTTTAAAAAAAAAAAGATACCTATCTTAATATTTTTACTTTTTTCAAAAATATAAGATTTTATATTTGCAGCATAGAATTAGATTGAGAACCAACATTCCCCAAATCTTTGTTGGTATCATATGTAAGCTTCAATCGTTTATTGTATAGAACTAACATGGTGACACAACATATACCGTATTTGCTTGATTATAAGACGACCCCCCAAAATGTGAATATTAATTTAGGAAAAAAAGAAAAAGCCTGACACTCTCCCTGATATTCCTTTTAACCCCCTATATGCCACTCTGCTTCCCTGATAATTCCTTGCTCTATGCCTTCGCAGTGTCTCCTCCACTATATTTTTTAACACCTATGCCAATCTGCTCCCTGATATTCTTTTTAACACCTATATGCCAATCTGCCTCCCTGATATTCATTTTTACCCCTATATGCCACTCTGCCTCCCTGATATTTTTTTTAAGCCCTATATGCCACTCTGCCTCCTTGATATTCTTTTTAACCCCATATATGACACTCTGCCTCTAGAAAGCCCTTATACTCCCCCTATATGCCACTCTTACCCTCCCCTGACTTACCAGTGCTTCCATAGACTTCTCACCCGTGCTTCAGATTACTTGGTTTATAGCGGGGCAGCCAGTGCACAGACAACCTCCACTGCTGCCGGCACTTCAAATGAAGGAAAACCGGAAATTCATATGATGTCATAGATGCCCCGGCAGTAGAGGAGGTTGCAGATGCCCACCAGCTGCTGGAGAAAAGGATCCATGTCCCCTGCAGCCCTGTGGGGGATCTGGATCTTAGTCTTGTAACCAGATCTCTATTTGTGGTCTGATTAGAAGACGACCTCGAATGTAAGACGATTGTTATTTTTCAGAGCAAGAAGAAAAACCTTGTCTTATAAGTACGGTAGATTGCTAATGTGCTACCATCACATTTGAAAGAGAGAGGGGAGAATTTTTAACTTGTCCATAAACCATGTGAAGCTCTAAAACCAGTTGAAGATGATCTTATTGGTAATATGGTGGTCATATCAGATTATCTTCTAGTCTAATAAGAAATAATGACATACAGTAGATGATGTCATATAATCAAAGCTATATCTGTTTCTATTTCCAGCCCATGAAGAATAGTTAAAATGCAAAGTGTGAATCGGAGTGCAGTAACCGAATTCATTCTTCTTGGACTCTCGACTGATCGTGGCGTACAAGTTTTATTATTCCAGTTCTTCCTTGGCATCTACGCAGCCACGCTGGCTGGAAACACACTTCTCGTTGTGGCTGTGAGCTTTGATTCCCGTCTGCACAACTCAATGTATTTTTTCCTGATTCATCTCTCTTTCATAAACGTTTGTGGCTCGTCTGTCACAGTGCCAAAGATGCTTGTGAATTTCTTGTCCGAGAAGAAAAGCATTTCATTTACGGGCTGTGTGGCCCAAATATTTTTTAATCTTCTTCTGGGAGAAAGCGAATGCATTCTTCTGGTGTTGATGGCATATGACCGATTTGTCGCGGTTTGCAATCCCCTGCGATATAACATGGTTTTGAATAAGTTGGTCTGTATTCGCATGGTCACCGCAACATGGATGGTCAGCTGCATCACATCATCTGTTGATGTGTTTTTTATGTGCCGCTTAACGTTCTGCGACACTAATGTCATTAATCACTTCTTTTGTGAGGTTCCTTCTCTATCACGGCTATCTTGTAGTGACACCTCAGTAATTGATGGTCTAAGATTTGTGGGAAGCTTTGTTCTTCTCCTCGTACCACTCCTTCTTATTCTTTTCTCCTATTTTAAAATAATTGTTTCAATAACAAGGATCAAATTTGGAAGGTACAAAACCTTCTCCACCTGCCTTTCACATTTATTTGTTGTGACAATGTACTATGGAACAGCCTTGTTCATGTACACAAGACCAAGGCTTTCCATAGCAGACAGCAAGGACAAAATGGTGTCCATGTTTTATACTGTAATCACCCCAATGTTAAATCCTTTAATCTATAGCCTGAGAAACAAAGATGTTCAACAAGCCATGAAGCGGTTGGGAAGATGAAGCTAAAGTTACACCTGCATTTTCTATATGAAAGATTTCTTGATGTCTGTGAATGTGAAGGAGCCCTACAGTGCTTCACCGATCACATGTGTAAGCGTTTTAGGCATGGGTCGTCTTCCAGTTAGCTGAGATGCGTACTCGTCACAGATGCATTCTCTTGTACCGCAGTGCGCTTTATCAGGATGTTAATATCATATATCAGTTCTTCACCATGTGCGGCCACTAAGAACAATACTTTATATAGATCTCTGCAAGGGAATGAATACCTCTGCTTCCTCTACTGCCCGTCGATTGTCGTGAACGTGGCAGCTTAATATTGAAAGAAAATTTTAAAATAAAGCACATGGGGCACAAAAATATAAAGGCAGAATATAGCTTTGGGGACACTGTGCTGTTAGTGACATCAAAGGAGAAGGACCTTGGAGTAATTATTTCAGGGGACTTCAAGAAAAACCAGGCAATGCAATGCAAGTGCCAGAAAAAGCAAGCAGAGTGCTTGCTTTAGCAGCATTATCAACAGGGGGAGCTGGTTCTGCCAATTTACAGATCTCTGGTCAGACCCCATCTACAGTAGCGGGTAGAGACTCCATCCCCACAAAGGCAATGAACTTTCGGAAAAAGCTGACAGGAGAATGACTAAGATGGGTAATAGAGGATTTTAATATGTACAGGTTGGAGGTTACAAGTGGGAGAGGACACTTGATTTATTACTATTTAAATACATAAGGGAATTTAACTAAGTACATGAGTTAATATGTTAAGTTATGTTAAGGGTCATCCTTGACTCAAACCTCTCCTTCATACCTCACATTCAGTCCTGCCGCTTGCACCTAAAAAACATCTCTCGTATCCGCCCATTCCAAACCTAAGAATCCACAAAAACTCTGGTTCATTCACTTATCATTTCCCATCTAGACTACTGCAACACTCTTCTGGTTGTCAGTCCGCTGTCTCTCCTCTCTCCTCTACAGTCTATCCTAAATGCCGCTGCTAGG
>VKOC01000457.1:0-70279 GCA_009364415.1 Spea multiplicata
GGTGTGAGTGATGGTATGTCATTTGCATGTGTGTGCGTGTTACTGTAAGGTGTTAGAGGTATTAGTATGGGTGTGTTAGTGTATGGTGTGAGTGATGATATGTCATTAGCATGTGTGTGCGTGTTACTGTAAGGTGTTAGTGTGTGTGACTGTATGGTGCTAGAGATGAGCACAAGGATAGCACAAGGGATAGTGTATGTGTGTGTAGATTCTCTGTGTGTGTTTTAGTTAAAGGAGGCGCTGAAGAAAAAATGCACCCAGGGGCCACTAACCCCTGGGTCACCCCTGAACCCCCATTTCATTTAATGTTATCCTATAAGGTTAATTTAAGTCCGCCTCGGAGGAGATACGGTGCATCCGACGGAGATCGGTGCAGAATATTAAATATACAATCTCCAGTATGATTAGGACGGCGCTTTCCCATTTCCCGTGCTCTTGGCGCACGCCGGGAACGTCACAGGTGACTAGGCGAGGATGCCGAGATTAAATACAAACCTTTCTCAATTACACTGTAATACATGTAAAAATCACACACTTATTTATAGTTTGTTTGGCGGTGCAATTTTTTACGGCTCATCTCCTGTAACAAAATCTACTTTATATAAGCGTATGGAGAAGTTATTACTTTATGGAAATAAACGTTTCGAGGCCTGATCCTCGCTTACGGCAAAAGAACCTTTTTCTCGGATTGCTAATGGTTTCCACGCTAGGATTTGTTCGGCTCAACGTGTTCGTGAAAACTTGAGACGTCGGAACGGTTGTTGTTTTTTTCTTTTCTTTTCAATTTACAAGAGATTAAATGCTATTGGAAAATTTACCGTGCCAAGTGCTCTGTTAAATCACTTATTTAATTTGCAAAAAGATGAAATGCCTTTTTGTAAAATGACGGGCTAGTGACCCGCGGAGTGTTTTCTATCAGTTATAAGAGCAGTTACCAGACTTGCTAAAAACTTCGTATATGATGATTTATCCACGTTGAACTCTAGTACTATCCCTACTTAACAGCGGTTATGATGCGAGAGAGAAGGGGGAATCAAGAGGGTCACGTGATCAATAACATCAGTATTCCTGATACACCCAGAAAAGAAAAAAAAAAAAAAAGCAGGTTCTATATTTTATGGAAAAGAGATCTATTCGGAAAGGATGAAAAGTAAATAGGTTTTTCTTTTTCTTTCCCAGATTATTTAAACAAATCAGGCACATAGCCCATTACTACTTGGAAATCCAACAACAAGTTTTATCCAAAAAAATAAATAAAAAAATAACGGGAAAAGATTTCCATCAGTCACAATAAATCAAAGAACTAGACCAGAAATGTTAAGACCAAAGCATTTCTGGTAGAAAGTAAAGTTTATGAACCACCTGATTATCACGGCTTTGGACGGAGACAGCCGCGTGCTGCTGATGAATGTTAATGTTACAGACGGCTCGCTGAGACAGACGTGTATTCTATTCTCTGGCAATCAGACCTTTTTTCTGATTTGCGGTGTAATATCATCATGACTTACGTACGTAAAAACTACCGAGATAAAATGATTTATTCACAAAACCATCAGTCTGCTGGAGAATTGAATGCCCTGCGCATTAAAAAGGGCTGAGCTGACCCTTTATAAATGTATCATTACATCATATATAGTTCAAATAACATGCTGCACCTGTGTGATGTATAGTTAAATCACTAAGACACCCTGTGTAATGTATAGTTAAACATTATACATTGTTAGGTAAAAATATTGAAACATTCAAGCACCGGTTAGTGTCGGGAACTTTGATTTCTCTGGGGCGACTGCTTCGGATTGACGTCCTATGACGACAATTTCTTGACAGCTCAAGAATCCTGGAAAATTCAAAGCGATCTCCTGGGTTGTCGGGATCCGTCTGGTTTAAGAATATAACTTGGAAGCTAGCGGCGTGGCTGCCATTCACTGCCTATTCTCATAGCGGCTTCTCCCACCAGCTCCACGGTGTCAACGCGTTTCACAAAAAGTATTTAGAAACAGTTACTCTACCCAATGTGATTATCAAACACTGACCCATAAAGTGGTGCGGGGTACGGGGTACGGGGTCCAAACCGAGTGCAGATGAAGGGGAACGATAGGAGGGGGAGACACATTCATAAGTTGTGCCCATCTTTCCGGGCCGCTGATCTAAGTCACAAGGCTTGCTCGAGGTCTACTTGCCATCATTTTGTTGGCCCGACACAAAGAAGAGCGACTCAGGAATACGGATCTGGCGAGCTCGCTGAAGGAAGGAACGCAAAGATTCTCTCTGCGGTTTGTATCATCTTGTGATGTGGAGAACAGCTCCTCTGAGACAATGGTGAAGTCAGGTGCCGCGCGGAAGATAATGGCGTTTGTCAGCCTTTATGTCTCCTTCTGTCATTTTTCTCCATTTTCCCTGCCTCGGAAACTTGATTAAGTTAATTAGGATGCTAATGAATGCTAACGTCTGGAAGGTGCACACTCTGATCTTGATAAATCTAGTCCTATCGTTTTAATTTGTCAAAGTCCCTTGGTTGCAAAATCAGGAATAATTACACTTATATTTTATGTAGATCGTTCGGTGACGTCCTGCCCCAGAGAGCGTCTTCATACATTTGGTTAGCGCAGCTGGGCTGCTTTTTTGGGCCATAGGGATGTTTGGGTGAAACCCAAGGAATATAGAATTGTCTGGATAAGAAGATTAGGGCTCTAAATTCCCCGGTTCTGCCAGGGAGGGAGGAAAACACTTAGGGTTTATAGCTCAAAACATTTTGGTACATCTCTACACTGTATGTTGGCCATATAATGAGTCTAGCCATAGGATTTTTTTTGTATGCCTGTTTTTAGCCAACTCGTCGCCGCTTCTTCTGGATATTCTTCAGAGCGTTTGGCAGACGGTGAAGCCGTAAAGATGAAAATGTGCCAATCTCCATCGACGAATATTTTTAACGTGATTATTGTCACAATGTTGCACCTTTCTAATATTTACTCTGCTTTATTACAGAAACAAATGGGTGACATATGGAATATTTATAGCTTTGGAAACAAAAATAGGAGCAGAACCAAACCGCGTCAGGAACCTGGAAAGCTTTTCTTTAACTTCTTTAATTAATGCAATTTTCAGGGGTGGTGGGGTATTAGAATTAAAATATTCATTTCCAAATGAGCGGGATCAGATCTTTGGTTTCGGTAGATCTGTGAAATGCATCAATAGAGACATTTTAGACCCCAGAGTTTTTCTTAAGTGGGGGGCACTTACTGCTCAGCCTGGTAATAGAATCATTAACTTGCAGTACAATACAAGGAGTGTGATGTCATAGCCGTCATCGAGGCCAGTTGGTGGTCTAGGTCACATATCCAGAAAACATGAAAAGGGAAAGAGGGAACTGTGAAGTATGCACAAAGCTTAAGAAAAAAAGATCAGTCTTTTGGTACTTATATTAAAACAGAGTCTGCCCCTGGTTCAGCAAAACAGGACTTATGTAGACATCTTGTGCAAAAGAGATACATTCCAGTTGCCATGGTGATAGCATCACTATACCTTTTTATACATGACCTACAATGTATGAAATGTGGGTAGAAGGCATGATCCATGATGCAAAAAGGAGCAGTCCTAGAGGAAAAGCTGGACTTTGGCGTCAGAGCTCCTCGGGGGCGGTACTCAAGGTCTGCCAACAGCACCATCGCCTGTGGGGTCTGACATCAAATAGATTAGGCGTATTTAAGGGGAAGAATATTTTCTCCTTGTACATAAAACGCCATGCTCTATACAGTTATGAAGGTTTAGTACCGACACAAATCTGCTTTAATCCTGCTTGTTTCTCCTTTTTCCCTGCATTATTGGGTTTGATTATAAATAGAAGTAAACTGTACTTAAGCCTTTAAAAGGCTAGATAGAAAGCATGGTGCCCAACAACAATAATAAAAAAAAAAGACATGGTGCAAATATTGTGAGGGCCGAGCACACAGGGAGTCTTATTGCATTTGCCCTGCATGGGGTAAGAGTCCCCCGACCCTCTCCCCGCAGGTTTGCCCTCCCCATGAAGTGTGGGGGTGTCTGGCACCTCGAGGAACGAGAACCGGAGACATTCTGTTTTTCTCCAAGCTCCAAACAAAAATAGAAATTTGAACTGGCTAATTTTTGGAACATTTTTTTTTCCTGTGGAATTAATTAATCTCTCTGTACGAGGCACACGCTGTGAAAGCCATTTAATTTCTCCAAAGATAGAGAGGATTCGGCTTTCAGGAGCCGCTCCAAACACATAACCGGGAATGTGAAGGCTGCCCTCGGAAGGGCGCTTGGAGGTAAAAGCCCCATTTGCAGACTCTCATAATCCTCAATATACAATATGCTTTATGTTTCAATGAAAAACAAACAAGATATACACAATAATACCCTCTCTGTACCTGCTCACCGGCCCCCCTCTCGCAGGTCTTTGGCGGTTTAATTAATGGGGTGTAAACCCAGATTTGCATGAATCCTTCCGCCAGGGAACGAGAGACCATTTCTGGAGGTGAATGGATTGGATATCGATGGGAACTAAGTACCTGGCACGTAGAAGATCTCCCGCATCAGCTCATCTTATTCTGATCCACCTTCACCTTGACACAGATTTAATTCCTTTTTCACTTAGCTCCTACATAAATAATTTCTAGTAAGTCATTAAGGTTTACCTTGAATCAATAAAAAGACTCATTTAATACATATAGAGCTTTAATCTGCTTGAGGACAGGTATTCAGACAGGACAATCTTGGTCAACGACCAAAAGGACACCTGCCCCCATCACGTTGTGATACTCATGCCATTGCGGGTCTACAGGGACAGACCTTGGAGGAGTCATCATTATTAACAGATTCCCAACTGCCAGAGCCAAGTTTCTGCTGGGAAGGGGTAAGACAAGAGTTTACCCCGATTCATGATGGGTGAAACTAATGCTTCTATTTACACGGGCTTTACTTGAGTTAACACTCCACTGAAATTCACTTTAGCGAGCCGGGCTAAGGAAACAGTCCTGTTCATTCAGCGGACATTTTAATTATAATATTCAATGATATATGCACTGTCTGCTCAATTAGTTAATTAGAGGTATAAAGAAAATTCTGGCAGTTCCATCGTCTGTGATGAATGAGTTTGATAGTTTAATATTTTATTCCCATTTATTTTCATTAAATTATCAGATATGTTACTTATTTAAACTGCCGTCATGTGACCGCAAGGCAGGGACATCTTCGTGGATTTGGATAGAGAGAATAGGACTTCGCTCCGCGGATCAACTGGCTCTAATTGAGAGATCGCTCATATCCGCTTTACCACCTCTTCATGGAAGTGGATCATGACAAGTCACTGCCCCCCCCCGCGCAGAATGCCTTCTAATAAGCCACCCTTGTAATATAGATGGTTAACAGCGGCTTCTTCCGAGCTGCCGGAATTATTATGGCCCCAGTTGAACTAGACAGGGCATAGAAAGGCAAAAGCGTCAGGATTTAACGATTTCTGCCCATACGTAGAGGGGCTATGGAATGTAAGCAGGTGGGATACAGTAACAACGTAAATGTATCTCATACGGGAACGGCCAGACACCTGCAGAGAGAAAATACCTTATTTGAAGCAAATTTATAGCGGTAACATTAAAAAGGACCGGTGTAATCGGGTTCAGTGGCGAGGTCTTAGCCCGATCCTTTAGCGAAAGGACTTCTTCACGTGGATGGAGTGCACAGAAAAGAACGTCCGGGTGAATGCGGATGAATAACGGTGATGAAGAATGGCATTTTAGCTGTGAGGAACGGGAGCGAGTGGCCTTGAAGGGCGTTTTGGCTGGACAAGGACAGTGTAGATGATACACACTATGTTCTCTGTCCCCAAAATCAACATTATATCATGAGATGGGGCAGCCCACCGATAAGAATGACAAACAATGAATGAATTGTTCTGTTGTGGATGGAGGTGCTCCATGGAATGGGAATAACTGGGGGGATTTCATGAATTCCAAAAGTAAGGGGATGATGGGGAAACAGTAACATTGTGACAGCCTTAGAAAAAAAATATTGAGGCCTCATTGGAAACAAAAATATGCGTTTATAGATAATTAAACAGAAAACAGATATCAGCTACATGGAGAGCAGAGGGATCTTGGTTCCAGGAGTACCAACAGAAGGCACGACGACCTTGGACTGGCGGCACCGGCGAAAAGACCTTCATCCGACACCGCTAATTAAAGTGTAGGCTCTCAGGACGCGTATTAGTAATTTCAATGTAATGTAAGGCTCTCCAGGCACAGACCAAAGACACGCATGTAAGTTTAAGTGACAGGTTCCTTATTGCGGGTAAGGAAAGTAAGCCCAGGTGAGAGACGGGGTTTGACTGTCATTAAATTCAGGACCGCCGTGTCTCCGTGAACAAGGGTCGTTAAGGTCACAGCTACGCCGTTAGTTATCGCAGACAAACCATCATTCTTTGACTGCTGTTCAGACTCGCCGGAGCTTCTCATTATCGCTATTCTAATGGGCCGGAATCAGAGGTTCCCAAACACGCACCAATTTAAAATGACACCAGGCAAGCCCCGGGTTTCCAAAAATAATCTAAACTTTCACATTACACAGCCGGGGACTGTGACAACGGCAATAATTAGATGGAGATCCAAGTCCCGATAAAGAACATTCAATCACAGAAGCTCCTGCGCTTAGATATTCCAACGCGGACCGGACCGCCAACCGACGTTTGCCCCGTAAATAACCACCCCTTATATTAATATAATGATATATGATATATGATGGATGGGTGCTTCCAGCCCTTAGCTGTTGAGTATGCCTTGGCTTATGGCTTATCCAGTCCTGGACATGTTTAGGACACAGTTTGGGCCAAAGTTTTGGTCCATAGGTTGGCTCAGTCAAGACTCCCAAAACAGCCTTGGAATTTGTGGTCTAAATCATGCGTTTTGTAACATATTTGGGAACAAGCTGTTACTCGGCGCTCCTGACCAACAGTCCGAGTTCTAAGAGAGACGTATAGCGGTCACTTCACCAAATGGACTCTACTGCGAAATTAAAGCTGTCTCTTGTTTTCACGGCAAACGCTTTATAGCCGACCGTCTGATTTTCCTGGGTTTTCATCCACCAGATCCAGCAGATTTTATCTCCGGCTGAGTCTCATTTGGAAAATTAATAATTAGTAATTTGTGTTTTTCCCGGTTTAACGGTCAAAGGGAAAGCTAAGTTTCAATTTTTTTTTTAATCAGTTTAATCATGAAATTAAATTGCTGGATTCCTCTACTTGCAACTAAGGAGTTAATGCAGAATAATTAAAAAGATGCCTTAAATCATTGATAGGGAAATAATGAAATGATTAATAAGCCTCCCCAAAATGAGTTAATGCGGACAGTGGCAGAGTTAAGGTATTTAGCAGAATTATGGAGGGGGGGGATGCTTTGATTTTTAGATCTTATCATGCAAACAGACAGATAAATTATGCAAATCATTTTGTTTTAATTCAGACTTCGCACAACTGGGATATCATTTAAAACACATTAGGAACGGGGAGGAAAAAAACAGACTTGTATTTAATTAGGCAAGAAAATGAATTGAAGCCGAGTGAATAACAGGGACAGGAAAGGCCGCGGCGAAGGATTCTGGACGCGTTAAAGGCGCTGCGCCTAGTTAGATAGGAAATTGACACCCAGGGACTGGGTTTATTAACCCTTTTGGTTTCAGGGAGAATAAGCACTAGGTTTTGGAAACAAATACAAATGAGTGGGCATGAAGGGAAGGTGTACCCCCCCCCCCAACATCTGAGAGGGGTACAGGGATTTAGGGCTCAAATACAGACTGGTCAAACTAATCAGGGACACTTGGGAGGTATGGGTTGGGACTGGATCAATGGAAGTTGGAGACAGGAGCATAAAGCTACCCAAATCAAGATGGAAGAATGTAACATACCACAAACATATTCTGTTTTTTTTTAATTAAAAATATATTAATAAAATATTTCTAAAGGGTTAATACAAACTTCCCAACATGTCCTCGCGCTGGACATTTCATTCATAAATATTGGTTCGCTTACTGGTGCCAAAACGCAAAGCGTATACAGCGTGAGGAGCCCCACATCGATGGCATGGATTATCTGCATTCGCACACACAGCCTATACGCCATCTATGGGGTCCGTATCCCCCCCCTCCCGCTCGTATCCCCCCCCCCGCTCGGTATCTCCCCTCCGCTGTGGCACTAAACTCCTGGAATTACAATGAGCTGAGATTAGAGGAAGGAATCCGAGGGCCAAATATAGAAAGCCCAATATAATTATATTGCTTGGTCAGCACCATCCGCATCACACGTTAGGGATTAACTCTTAATCACGATGACGTTTAAATTACTTCTGCCACGGAGCGCAGCCAGTAACGTATAGGCCCACCACGCAATAATCCAGCTACCGGCGGGGTTCCTGGAATGGAAGAATCAATTCATTGAGAAGCAGATTATCTGTCACTGACCCAAAACACATCACGAGAGAGAGGAAAACGCATGATTGGGAACATGTCTGCTCTCCGAATGGCCTAATGCTTATGATGTATAAGAAGAGTAGCATTTTCCTTTAGGGGGTGTGGTTAGAGGCATAAGTGGGGCGGGGCTGTGCGACTGGGTGGGGCATTTAGAAGAAAAATAATTAGTTTTATTTACCCCATTTAATTTATAAAGCCGTTCCCTGCTGTTTCTATACACATTATCGGGGCTTTAAGGGCTGTAGAACCCTGCGATCCCCTCATACCCAGCAAACATTCTCACCTCCTAGAAAAGAGGGGCATCGGGGGAGGAAAGGGGCATCAGTGGAGAAGAGAGGGGTACTAGGGTTTTGGCACACAAGTTGGGACTGTCTGAATTTAACAGGGACACTTGGGAAGTATGGTTCTAGGTCAGTTAGGATAATGGTTTATTTTAATGTTCTTCTACATTGAAAATGCCAGTTGAGACATTTAAAAGGTGTTACTAGAAATTCTGACGTTGCTATGGAAACTTCAAAAGTGTTACCACTTACTGTATTTTTATATATTTATTCACAGTGAATTAACCTCTATATTCACGCAGAATTCTGCCTCACAGATTAAAAAAAAATAATAAAAAAATTGAAGTGAAATAAACCAATAAAATATTAATCAAATTACAATATTAATCAGTGCGGGAAATATTCACAGATCAGATATGGCGGGGGTGACATCTCATCCCATATGGTAGAACTCGTACGGCAATAAAGAGTGGGGGCTTCGTACCCCTGCAGAGAATAAGAGGAGGAAAATGTCCTAGATTCTTGCCGATTATAAGAAACGTAGAGAAAGGAGTGACATTTGGTGCGACTTGAACAAAGTCAGCCCGTTTTCTGAAATACGAGAAACCCCAATTGGGGTAAATTCAGTAGAACCAGGCTTTTGCTTTGTGCCTCTGCAAAGAGAAGCCAGAGAGACTCTGTGGCCCCACAAGGCGTTCCGTATGACGGGGGGGGGGGGGGTATGAAAGAATTTCCCAACGGCCTCCGTATGACAGGGGTAAAAACATTCCCAACGGCCTTCCGTATGACGGGGGGTAACATTCCCAACGACCTCGTAGCGGGGGTAACATTCCCAACGACCTTTCCGTAATGGCGGGGGGGTACATTCCCACGACCTTCCCGTATGGCGGGGGGGGGTACATTCCCACAAAGATCCTTCCTAGACGGGGGTAACATTCCCAACGCCCTTCGTAATGACGGGGGGGGGTAACATTCCCAGGCCTTCCGGTATGCCCGGGGGGGGGTAACATCCCAAAACTGTACGAGGTGAGTGTCCATATGACGGGGGGGGGTAACATTCCCAACGGCCTTCCGTATGGGCGGGAGGGGGTAACATTCCCAACGGCCTCCGTATGGCGGAGGGGGGGTAACATTCCCAACGGCCTTCCGTATGGCGGGAGGGGGTAACATTCCCAACGGCCTTTCCCGATACGGGGGGGGTAACATTCCCGTACGGCCTTCCGTATGAACGGGGGGTAAATTCCCAACGTCCCAACGGTCCTTCCGTATGACGGGGGGGGGGGTTACATTCCCGAACGGCCTTCCGTATGACGGGGGGGGGGGTAACATTCCCAACGTCCCAGACAGGCCTCCGTATGACGGGGGGGGGGTTAATTCCAACGGCCTTCGTATGACGGGGGGGGGGGTAACATTCCCTTTGTTAAAAACATTTTGAAGACTGATTGTGAGAGGGGGAACCTGAAAAACGTCCATCCATCTTACCGAGACGACTTTACCCGATAGCTTTATAGGAAAATGGATCAAAATAAAAGGCGACGTAGAACATATATAACAACAACGCAGCGACCCGCTCATCGGAGCAAGGAGACTGCACCAAACGGACAGAGCGGCTACGAGACGACTTCTAGAGCCGGGAGTTTGTGTGGAGAGATTAAGGGGGCTTCTCCAGTCCCCATTTTAATGCGCGTTGGAGTCATTTTGCCTGCATTCTAATGCATTTCATGCAAATCAATCCATGCACTCTGTCTTTATGAGAGTTAAATGAATGCAAATTGGGCTGTAATGTGCATTTTCTGGTACGGCAGGGCCGGCCGCTCCTTTAAGTATTCTGCTTGTAAAACGCGTACACCGCGGTCTTTAAAATGCCTCATTCTAGCCAAATAATAGACATATAATACCCTCCCTGCGGAGGCAAATTGGCTTGGAGCTGCAGGAACGTACCCTTATACGGGTCACAGGATATTTATATAGGGTGGGTTTTCATAGCACTGTCTGGATCAGGGCAGGATGCATTTAGAGTATGGGGCAGGTTCGGTAATATGAGAGATCTGCCCAGCGATTTGGCAGCGAACGCCCTGCACAGGACTAATTAATAACGACAGAAGCCGTTAACGGTGGATAGCATAAGCGCGTTTGCTCCAACAAGATTTAAGGACCACTAAGAACTGCCCCCACATACCCTAGGGGCTCCAAGGCTCTAGATTCCCCCCGGCGGGATAGGACAGGCCTGGGGTAAATGTGAGGGTTCCCAGGTGTTGCATTATAGAAACTGCGGCTGTCATTACCCGGATCGGCCACAGGGGTCACCAAGAGACAGAGTCTTCTAGATAGAGAATAACGGCTTCAGAGACACGGGGGGAGACGGGGGTCCGGACAGAATGGAGGGGTATTATGGGGCTAATGCGTGGTGTAGAAGAAGGTACATTGCCATGCTTTACTTCATGCTTTCAAACATTTTAATAAATATATGGGTTTCCTTTGTCTAAAACCCACGCTCCTGCCGACACACGGCCCCCACACACGACCCGACACACACGACCCCCCACACACGGCCCAACACACGGCCCCTGCGTACATTGGCACCCCAGATAATCCACGTCGTCAGACTTTATCATCATGACTGGGACTCTCAGGCTGACGGAGGTAGCTGTGCCGGACGTTTCAATTTTCTGACATTAGGAGAAAACCCAAGCTGTTTAAATGGCAGAAATTCCCACAGAATTGGGCCGCATTTGGCAGTTTTATGAATCTCCTGCATTTGCTCCGGTTACATTCTGATTTCTCACGGGGGCTATGTTTTGATAAATGACCCTGGCAGGGAATTTGCTTGTAGATCTCAGAATTTCCCTTTATCTGGGTCACAGAGCGCCGCACACCTCCTTGCGTTATATCCCCCCCCCCGCGTTATATCCCTCGTTACAGAATCATTCCCTTTACAGTCCGCCGGCGCACACTTTGGGGTTTATTCGGTGTTTATTTGCCGGTATGGCACGCAGCTTTTGATTCCAAATGATATCAACTTAGTGCCTGTACCAGGGCTGATTAATGAAACTGACTGAGCGTCCTGGGAGTTGTAGATAGCAGCAGCCGTTCTACCTGCCCCTGCGTGGGTAACAGAGGAGGTGGAATCGGGGACTTAAACGAAAGAGGATTTAAGAAATGCGTTGGTCTGAAGGGCATGGACGGGGGGGGTGTGTGGGAGGGATACCGTCTAGGGGTTAAAAAAAAAAAAAAAAGACAGAGGAGAGGAAATTCTGAAAACATTTCTTAATTGTGCCCCCTCCCCGCAGACGCCTCGTGTCCCCGACCGCTCTCCTCCAAACGCGTTTCCATTAGACAGCAGAGCGTCTCTTGATTTATTTATGTCCCGGATTTGGGGGTCACGCTGTCACAGGTCTGCGGCTGCCTAATGTTCCCGACAGATCCATCATGTGTCCCTTTAAACGCGCCATGCGGTCCCTGCTAGCGCCAATGCACATTGAGCACATCGCACGCATCATGCGCAACCCCCGCGCCAAGGACATTCATCACCTGCAGGATAAATCTGTAATCATCCCCAAAAAAACAACATCTAGGTTTCAGAAAAAGGTTTTTCACTGCGGAGACGTTTAACCTAAAAGACTTGAATTTCACCCAATTGGAGGCCTGTGAGATAATATAAAAGAAGCCCGGCACATTCCGGGGGTATAGATCGAGGAGCTCGGGGGTCTCTCTGTCACTGCAGGAAGTATAATGTACTTGCGCGACTGAATGATATGCGAGTGCGGAATGGGCCTCGATGTGCGTCAATAATAAATTTTCACTTAGGTAGCATTTCCCGTTTATGTTTCAAAGCACCTCTGAGATGGAGCGAACGCATCACTTCAGTTTTATTATCACATTATAATTTTGCCGGCTCCCTTAACGGCTTGGTGCGGCGGCGGCGGCGTCTGCCGGAATACGGATGCGGGTCGGATAAACACTTTGCCCGTGAGAGAATGCGGCACGTGGGGCGGAATTACACAGAAACAAAGGGAGGAACATTTTGATACATTTTTGGAACGTTACATTTTTGATATTCGTAAACATATACATTCTCCACGAGTTCCGCGGGGACACCCTGTCTATACCCCCCCCCTACGCACCCGCTGTTACCTTCAAACAACTTTATTATAATTAACAAAACAAGAAAGATTTGTCTGTTGTGTTAAAATATCTAAAAAATCATCATCAGTACCTTTTCTGTCCTCTGATTCCTGCACCAGTCAAAAAATAAATCAGTGAGTTTTAAAAAATCTGCAGCATGAGCATCCAATCAGAAAGAAGTGCAGTGCATGATGGGAAAGCAGGGCACTTCCACAGGTATGTACATATATTTCATGTCGGCAATTCTCTGCTTTTACGATGATCGGTTGACTGTATAGCGCATACATATGCCGGGGTGTCTGATTTGCCCCGTAGTTGCAGTCGGTTATATATCCATACATTAGAGATCTATATCACACTGCGATTAGAGGATAATAAATACTCAGCAATTCCCTCCCCATCTTAATCTTCACACAAGTACCTTGAGCAGGTTCCTCGGTATTAGGGTCCCTCCTGTCCATCCAGCGCTTCCTTACAGACCTGCCGGGCCTCGGGGTCTTGCTGCATGAGCACAGGTGGGTCTGTCGCATTGATTGAAGCGCTGATTGCTGCACCTGTGGGAAAGGAAAGAGCCGTGAATGGTTTGGCGCGCATGTTCCTTCCTCACTTATGTTTGTTGTTTCCGCCGTTGAGGACTCTCAGAAATCTGCTTCATAAACAGACCTCGTGAGTAAAAGATGGCATTTGATATTTTTTGGTACCTAGTGACATGATGCCCCGGGGGGGGGGGTATTATAATTCAGCCCCGCAGTCTCTACATGTTCCACTCATACAGAAATCTGCCCATTCTACCCCTGAGAGGGGTATTAAAAGCCGTAACCTATGCTGGTACTGTAACCCTGAATGCAAGGGGTCTGGGTTTTAAATGTGCAGCCGGTGACCGCCCTGCCAGGTGCAGCAGGGGTACATCGTGTTTGGGGGTACCCCTGGCCGGCGGGGGACGCTGTGCCGGAATTCTGCAGGATATAATATCTGGGTTATTTTCTTTCACTCGCTGGAATAAATCATGGAAACGTGACAGATATGCCAAGTTAATAGCCCCAGAGCAGGCATTAGACATCACTTTAGCGCGTCCTCAAATGGCACCTTAATGAGCGGCATTCACATCCCTCGGTTCCTCCGCAGCGTCTATTAGCTCGGCGGAGTGTATCTACCCCATGGGGGGCAGGAAACGGCCCCAAAGCCGCATGCAGCACATTGCTTCAGAGGTGTGTCTGGCACACAAAGGGTGTTGTACTAAGCACTCACCTGTTCTGCCCAATTAAGAGTTCTTGATCTATTTTGATCACATGATCACTGGCAGTGATTGATCACATGGTCACACACAACAATCAGCTTAACCCTTGTAAAGCTGGGAGGGAGGCCCGAACTGCTGGTTATTCTGGCAGCGAAGGGGTTAAACCAGTCACTATGCCCCAAGTAGTGAAGGTAACCTAATGCCTGGGTGCCATGTGCCTGTCTGCACCACGGAGAGGAGTGGCACAAGAGCTTGCACTCCGTCAACAGGGCTGGTGCTCTGAGCCTCAGGGCTGGGTATAGACTGTGCCCCTGCTGGGTGGGTGCAGGGAGTAATGACAATGACCTGTCCGCAAACCGCGCTGCTGACCTCTGGAATTCTGATGTCAGTCCTCCTGTCCCCTCTGTGGTCTGTCTCACCTCTGTGGTCTGCCTGTCCCCCTGTCCCCTCTGTGGTCTGTCCATCTGTTCCGCTGTCCCCTCTGTGGTCTGTCTGTCTGTCTGTCCTCCTGTCCCCTCTGTGGTCTGTCTGTACTCCTGTCACTTCTGTGGTCTGTCTGTCCGTCCTGTCACCTCTCTGTCCTCCTGTCACCTCTCTGTTCTGTCTGTCTGTACTCCTGTCACCTCTGTGGTCTGTCTGTCCGTCCTGTCACCTCTGTCCCCTCTTTGGTCTGGCTGTCTGTCCTCCTGTGGTCTGTCTGTCCTCCTGTCCCCTCTGTGGTCTGTCTGTCCCCTCTGAAGGCTCTGGGCGGCCGGGACACTGAGGTAATATTTAGGCGGCAAAACAGGAGAGAGGAGGAAACGGGGGCTCGAGGTACAAGGGTGACGGGATGCACTGAGGGGCAGGAAGAAGAAGAGGTGGTGCTGTGGGGGGCATGGGTGAGTACAGGTAGTGTTGGGGTACATTGAGGGGCAGGCAGGTAGTGATGGGGTATATTGAGGGCAGGCAGGTAGTGTTGGGGTACAACGAGGAGCAGGCAGGCCAGAGTTGGGGTTACATTGAGCGGCGGGCAGGCAGGCAGGGAAGGGGTACATTGAGTGGCGAGCGGCAGGCAGGGGAGGGGTACATTGAGTGGCGAGCAGGCAGGCAGGGGAGGGGTAATTGGGAGGCAGGCAGCAAGTAGCAAGGGCAGGGGGCGGGTCCGGGCCGCTCAGTGCGGGCAGGCAGTAGGTAGGAGGCAGCAGAGGCCGGGGATGCCAGGCCTGTGGCTGCGGGCGGAAGTCAGGGACGGAGCCGCCGAGCTCGGGCTCAGAGTCCCGGCCGCTGAGCACAGGCGGGAGGGCGTCATGGACCCACAGCGCCCAGGGGCCCCCAGGGGCCAGGGCTACTAGGCAGGCGCCTGAAGCAGATGGAGGAACCGGGCTCAGCATGGGGAAGATGAGCTGCCCCGGGGTCAGTGCCCTCCTGCTGCCCCTGCTACACCTGGCACTGGGTGAGTAATACGTGCCCTTAACCCCATCACTGCCAGGGGCTGAGCGGCTATGTGTTTGTGCTTTTTTCGCAGTTGGGGTGCAGATAGTTCTTGCAGCTGATAATTGGGGGACCCTCTCCTGCACCCCAGCCTTCACCCCATTAACCCCCAGTTCTCAGCCTGTGCAAGTGCCCTGGTGCTGTCTGTGATAAATATATATATATATACATACAGACCCACCCACCCCATTAACCCCTCAGTTGCCAGATCCAGTCTGTAATATATATTTACAAATTCACCCCTCTTACTGATAATCATTTGCCTGGCTGCCAGCCTCACCCTCCATACCCCTCTCTCTCTCGCCCCATTCCTCTTTGCACCCGTTATGTTGTATCTAAGTCCCCCTCCTTGGCTCCTGCACCCTTTCAATGGAAGCCTTTCTCTGAATCTGTATGCAACTTTGTTACCCCCCCAATATATTCAGCACCTGCCCTGGCAGACTGGGGGTTACCTCTCTATTTGAGCAGCACCCCTCTCCAGCACCCTCCATCTCATAGACTGCATTGTCCCCCCATAACACTGTCCCCCTCTGTCCCTGTATGAGAACAATCTCCTCTTTGTGGGGGTCCCGCTTCCTTGCCCTCCATCCCTCCCCAGTCATAGTCACATTTTGTGCCATTTGCCCCAATACCCTTCCTCGCCCTACCCCACTCAGCATCTGCCTCCGATCTCCTTACTTGTTTATAAAGACATACAGAAAACATGAAATATGTATCTATACTCAGAATTCTGTGTTCATGTTCTGTATCATCATACATGTTGCTGTGCATCGCCTGATATATGATGGGAAGCGTGTAGATACACATACGTGCGTGTAATCATATTGGGGAAATAACCTGTAATAATCCTGTTCTTATTATTGTGATTGTTATTCTGATAATAATTTTATTATTAAATGCTGAATTATTTAAGGGGTCGCTGCGCGAAGACGAGCTGATTGGGGGTCTGACGCTCAATACTGTTTTTTAAGAATCCCCTTTGCACGGGGTGAGATCGTTTTCTGCGCGTGATAAGGGTATAGATGTTTCGGGAGAGGATTTCTGTCTTATTCTGGCTCTTTTAACCAATATCAGGAAAAAATACACGCGGATCGGCTTCATTTTTTGGGTGTCTTCTAGCTGTTCTGTAACACTGCTCGTGCCACGGCTTATCCAGCATTTCCATCAGAGACGGGACATTCTGCGCCGATGGATGAGGGAGCCGAGGCAGTGCAAAAACTATTCGGTGTAACGTTCTGCTGGCGCTCAGAAGGGTTAAATCCCGTCTCCGTTGAAGCCCCTTTGCACATCTGGCAGAAGTGATGAGCGCGTTGTCATTTTAAAGGGCCATGCGTTAAAGAGCCTTTGGGTTTAGACGGTTACAATGTATCTCTCTCTATTAACCGTTCTTTGTATGCCGCGCGTGTGCGTTCGCAGCCGTTCCGGGGGAAATGATGTGCGCGCCCGGGATCCCGTTCCAGAGAGCTCGGGAAACATCGCAGCGATAAACTTGGTTCTGAGGTTACATAACGTATGCGTCTGGAATTAAACCATCGTAGAGGTCCAGCACTTTTTGGGGACGTTTTACTGTTTAAAATGCTGGCTGTGGCTGCTGAGTGACCCCGTGGTTCTGGGTTTCACCTGCCGTGCCATTCAGTTACTGCCTAGCGGCACGGCCCCCGGCACGGTTCCTATTAAACGGTTTGGGGGCCAGATAGCTCCAATTGATCGTCATGTTCTGCATTGGGAGGGTAGATGTTGCAAGCGTTTAGTGAATCCCTGAGGAAATAAATATCATCTGTCCTAGAAAATCAAAAATGTACATTTGGTTCGTACTGAAGGGATATAAAGTCATCTAATTTATCATGGGAAGCCATGCGTTTACCGCGGGCACAGAGATGGTGGAACGTTGTGACGATCGCTTTTGACGTCACCTGTATCCCTTATGGGTTGTGCCGTTGTTCCCGCTCGTTGTCTTTTGCGTGCGTACCGGTGTTGTGACGTGTTTGTGACGTCGTGTGTCTGTCCGGATTGTTTTTATTTAAAATGCACACAATGATGAGCCTCAAATGTAACAAATATAAGCCATGCGCAGGTGTTGTGGCCGGAGAAACACACAGATTAGTCGTCCATAACTCTTCAGGATCTTTTTATTATCTCGGAAAACTTGGATGAGGGGCATGTATATAAACCAGCATTATGAACGCGGCCCGTGGACCCACTGTAATTGACCAGAAGTCTTCCCAGGGTCCCGTACCCAATAGTTGGGATTTACAGGTTCATCTGAGAAGAGGTTTAGGATTTTCGAGGGATAGATTCCCAACGCAATGCCGGAACCTTCTAATCGGAGAGTCACCGAGGCTCTGCCCTCTGTCTGCGCCACTTCCGCTTCCCAGGTGGCATTGCAGGCCCAGTTTATCTTTATGGTCATTTTCTGACTGTAATGAGTGTACAGAATAGGGATTATCATCAGTTTTGGGTATTTATGCTCTTGTTTTAAGGTGAGGGAATGACGTTAGCCAATCTCTTCAATGCACCTTTGCCCAGATTCATTTTAAGATAAAAGTATTAATTCCCCACCACTTGGAGCCACGATAGAATTTACTATCTTAATTAGTCTGGGTACAGCTGCGATTATACTTTGTTTCTATCATACAAACATGCATTTGTTGAGCTACTTAAACATGTGACCCAACCAGAGATGGAAAGCCTGTGGACCGCAGCTCCTCATGTTGCGAGGTGGCTGAGCATTGTGGGGTTGAGCGTCCGCAGCAGAAGGAAATGCCGCATGTTAATCTACCCTTGAACGCTGCTGAACATTATCATTATTTAGGTCAATCGTGTCCGGCTTTTAAGTCGAACTCCTGGGAGCCAGATGCTGTTAACTCGATGACGTTGGAGACACAAAGCGTTCCACATATAGGAACGGACTGTGTGATGTGGCCCCGTAATATACTTTCCATGCCTGGACCTGATGCTTCAAGCCACATCCTCCTTATTTAATGTCGTGTTGGTTACTCGCTTGTGAATTTGGTGCAGAACTGAGGATTTTTTAAATAAAATACGTCTGTAATATGCCATATACCCTTTTGTTGGCTCAGAATTTGCCTAATGTTCTCATGACCTTCTCCTATTATGGAATTATCCTTTGTATCACGTTTTGTGTCGGAGCATTCCATGCGGCCTCAGAATAAGTGGGTGTTGGAAGCCGGTGCATCGTGGCATTTGTGCTACCCAGTAAAAGAAAAACACCCAAAAACCTCACATTTGGTAGAAATAATTAAAATATTTATCTATAGCCCTCTGATTAAAACTGTAGGTTTATAAACACTTTTTATTCTTAGTGTCCCGATATTCAAATTTACCCTCATAGGTTAGATTATGGAATCTTATTGTCCAACCGATAGATCTTTGGGGCCGTGACTCCTCCTTCGGTGCGATAATTAGAGGTTTCTTTTGGCGTCGGGTGGCTTGTAGCTCGTGTGCATGGGGTGGACAGTGAGCAGGAGAATTGTCCAGCCATTGGGAAGGACATGGACATGGTCCCTATGAGCTGACTTGATGGGTTCTACCATCCGATTCTGGGTTTCAAACAATAGAAGAAGATTCATGTAAACGCTTGAGTCTCATATTGCCTGGAAATGTTGCGGTTTCTGTGGAAATGTTGGATATCAAAAATTCCCAGACCCAAACAAAAAAAATAGATCAGTCCAAAAAGCTTGAGATGGAGGCACTGCACAAACCCTTTGCCTTCCGGGCAGAGGTGCGCGTCGGGCTCTGATATACCCCAACGCAGAGGAACACTGACATGCAATCTAGGATATGCAGCGATAACTTGTAACGAACCAAAGTCTCCCCGTTTACTGGGCTCTCGCTGGAAAGGCTGCTGTGTAACTGGGAATCCGTCCGTGGTGTTACTAATAGCTCCATCTCTGACCTGCCTCGCGCAGGCGGCTCTCGTCGGCAGCATACGACTCAATTTAACTGGTGATCAGAATCATTTATTCCTCTCTGAATAAAACGTGTGGCAACCGATAAGATGATTATGATATCTTAAATCAGGGTTAAGATACAAAATACAAAGTCTGCCTCTTGGGGCTTTTTATTGTTTTAGTCTTAAAGTAATAAGGCGATGATAACAGAATCCAGATTAATCTTCCAGGACAGCAGAAGAATAAATTTCCATAGAAACAGCAGCTTTTTAACACAAGATTTGGTGGCGAACGCCTGGTAATCGGACTCATTTTATTTGTAGGAGATGCCTCTTTAATGAGATAAACCTCCCTGATTGTTGGCCGTGCTGGGTCTGAAGTGTGGCGCACGCTATTACCCAATAGTAATAGTTAATAGTTGGCAGATACCGCTGAAGTATTTTGAAATTCAGTAGGGATAGGTATTGTCTGATTGACTGGAAGGCGCCATCAAAAGATCTGTGAATTCATTTATAATTATGGTCTACAAGATGCAGAAATCTTGTCTGAGAGTAGAGTTGCCAACTTTCCCAAAACCCGACTAAAAACAAACCAAAAAGTATAGTTGAGTTACCAACTATTGATGTCCCACCACAACCTCAAGGTTTAGCTGTTGAGAATACCTTGTCCTTTGGGTGGCGCTGTGGGGGGGCAGAGTCTTGGAGACGGACCACTTATTTATTATAAAATTAAGGAAAAGCACACCAAAAATTCCAAGTGAGTGACCATTTTTGATTCCTTGGATCTAATTTATTCAGGTCTGTGGTTTAGCTTCTTAGAAGTGATATTTGTCAAAAATCTCTTTTATCGCCAGAAGTTATGTAAATAAGCTTCACTTTGATGGAGAAATTGTAATAATGATGAAGTTTCTCCGTTGGTGGGAAAGCTGGGGAAAAAAATAAATTGAAGCAAATTAAGAAATGGCTCGTACTGCACCGAGGATCTAGTGCTGGGTTTGATGAAGAGTTTTGGAGAACAAACGCGGCCAACTCTGCTGCCAAGCATAGAGCTGATGTCCACATGCCACAAGGACAGACGCAGCGCCTGGTGTATAGGTAAAAGGATAGACGCAGCGCTGGTGTATAGGTAAAAGGGATAGACGCAGCGGCCTGGTGTATAGGTAAAGGATAGACGCAGCGCCTGGTGGTATAGGTAAAAGGATAGACGCAGCGCCTGTGTATAGGTGAAAGGACAGACGAGCCGCCTGGTGTATAGGTAAAAGGACAGAGCAGCGCCTGGTGTATAGGTAAAAGGAAGAACGCAGCGCCTGGTGTAATAGGTAAAGGATAGACGCAGCGCCTGGTGTATAGGTAAAAGGACAGACGCCGCCTGGTGTTATAGCGGACGACGCAGCGCCTGGTGTATAGGTAAAAGACAGACGCAGCGGCCTGGTGTATAGGTAAAGGGGCAGCGCCTTGGACGCAGCGCCTGGTATAGGTATAGGTAAAAGGACAGACGCAGCGCCTGGTGTATAGGTAAAAGGACAGACGCAGCGCCTGGTGTATAGGTAAAAGGACAGACGCAGCGCCGTGTTGAAGGCACCGGGCAGGGTTCGATCGTTCTGTACGATGGTTTTTCGTAGAATATACGCCCAGTTTCTTTTTCACCGGAGCTGCTTGATTTCCGTAAATTGGCTGTTCTTGTGTAAAAATATTGTCAGACAAGTTTCATTGTTTTGTATTTGTTGAATGCTTTTTCATTATTTTTTTTTTGCTCACAGCTTATACTTTGGGAATGGTTTCTAGATCAGAGACATCTTCCTTCTAGATAAACTGTAATTACTAATCAAACGGCAAACTAAATAAAGCAGAAATTTACAAGACCGTGTTTTCTACGGAAGATGCGCGGAAGAGGTTGCTACGGCTTATCTCGGGGACTTTAAAAGGAAAGCTAATAAAAAGCTTGATTACTAATTAAACAAGAACATTTATTTTTTAATATATAATGCGGAATACTGTAACCAATTTTTACTGCTTTTTTCCGAACTTTGATAGACATTCTAATTAATAATTACTTAGGGTGATAATTAAAACATCTTTTGTTTATGTTTAGTTGGTCAGGAGCAGCCAGAGAATGCATTTGCCCCAAAATGCTAACCCATCGCGGCTTCCGAGGTCAGTAACTCTATGGAGTGGTTGGCATTTTGGGCACTAGAGCATCGCCCTAATACCGAAAATGTTCTATCTTTCTACAGCCCTACAGATGACCTGGCAGAAGTTTTCATGTTTTTCCCCCCCCTTAAACTCTCACTGATATTTCACACAGACGGCTCTTGTCCTCCGCACACCACCTCTTTTTTTTGTTTTTCTTTGTAAATAAGCGCCGGGTAATTAAAACGCCCGGCCTGTCCAAGAATGAACTTCATGTTTCAGGCTCTTATCTGAGTCGATGGACGTTACAATCGAGGAAGGACGACCACAAAGGGCACGTCTTCCAGGCCACCAGTCCTTTTGTTCTGATGGCATCCGCTCGTTTCTTCGTAGAAGCAGATGGCTTGGTTGGTTAGAAACGTTAAGCTAAGTACCGCTGCAAGGCGTCTCCGTGTAGCTGTTAGAGAAAAACAAATTGGATCTACACCCAAGGGACCAACAGTAAGTAAAACAGAGCAAGGCCTCTCCAACCTGGTAAAGGACAGAGGAGATTACTCTCCGAGCCCTGGTGACATTGGCAGAACCTCTCCATTACTTTGTGTGGCCCCCAGGGCCCAGGAGCTAAATGGTTCGTTCACATCCTTGAGTTAACACATTCTGTGTCTCTGGGATGCGTGTAACGTCGTCTGACTTGCTAATGGTTTCGATAATTTTTTGAGACAACAATAAAATGTGAATTTTTTAATACTATCAATATTGCCCCTGCTACTAGTAATATTGCCCAGCCGGCAGGTGACGGGGAAGCTTTTGTTGTGTTGCTAAGGGACGTTCATTGGATGCATCACATATTAAAGGCCTTGGTACCCCACTTCGATCGGCTCCCACCTTGTCTGCCATCCCGGTTCTGAGGCTCGGGTTAGTAGGTTGTAAGTTAGTGACCTGGATCACGCGGCCCCCTCCGGTATATCGCGCAAGTAACTAGGAGACTCGTCCCTTGAGATGAGGTTACATTAAACAGCAGCTTTGTGTTTTATTAACAGTATTTTAATGAAAAGCTTTAGAAAATTGGAAACCGTTTTATTAGATAAATTCAAGTTGCCCTCTAATGAGATGAATTAACCTTGGATTCTCTCTGCGCTGGACCGGCTGCAGCTCATTAGTCTACAAAACGACAGGTTTTTTAGGGTGATTCCAGACCGTCTGGTCCCTGGGTGATTGTCACAAAGCGCCCTGTCGTTTTTTTTGTTATTATGATTTTTGTAGTCCTGTATTCAGTAATTTTGGATATTTAGACCCATCGCATGGTCTGCAGCTGGGGGTTAATAAAAAATGCTTGAAATCTATATTTATACCTTTTTACTGTTTGGTATTTTGTTCTCATTATTTAATGCTTTTTTTTCTTGGTTATGTGTGTGTTGACCTCATGCCCGGTTGTTTTTGGAAGTTTGCTGCCCGTGGTCTCTAGACGTGTCCATTTCTCTCTGTAAGCGTGTGCGAGAAGATGCAGCTCCCGGCGGTTTTCTGCGTGAACAGCTTTAGGAAGTCGTGGCTCATTGATTTGGAACTTCATGTGAACTTTTCTCCTACAGAAAGCACCCAGCCCCGGAGGGGTTTGACCCAACGTGCTGCAGGTTCCGCCGTTTCCGAGGAACAGACTTCATTAAATATCTAAGGATGTTTGGAATAGATCGCTATAACCTTTCAGTTCATCCTTTTCTGTAACTCTATGGCGGTTTGTTGTTGGACGGGTGGGATGCGGCTGGCGTTCGATATTCCTTCCCGCTTTTCCTGTGGGATTTCCCCGGCGGTTATGGTTTCGATGTCAGAGATGCGTTAGTTCTTCTGCACGTCTCTTATGAACTGGGTCATTCTTAATAGAGTTCATTCTGGGCCAGCAATTCATACCTGGTTAAAAAAAAAAGCTGAATCGATTGATTTTTAGACGGCGGCACGGTTTCAGCATGAGGCAGCCGCTGGGATTAAAGATTGGAGGAAAAGTCACCAAACCTCTCCTCAATGTTCTGGCCCAGCGGAGGAGGCCGAGAATCCCTCATACGGGGCAGATGTCGGGCAATTTCAAGTTACAGCCAGTCTCCTGGTTCGCCCATCTTCCATTAACCCTTCCGGTATGGAAAACGCTTTTTGGGTTTTATTAATTCTCCATTAACAAAAGCAGCCATCGGTTCTCTGGGGGCAGCAATCGTCCCATCAATCAATCAAAGCGGTGGCTTGCAGTAGCTACCAGGGGTACCAAGTTTTTTTTAATTTTAAGTCCCTCTTTGGGTCAGAAAGTCTTGCGCCTTTCTTTGCCTACCTCGTGCGCCTCTTTTCCAGACCCTGAAAATGTTTGATGGCTATGAGGGTGTTACAGGGTCCTATAGTCTTAAAAGCCCCAATAATGCATGTGTGTTAATGGGTTTGATACATTTTGCTACCAATTAATTCCAGGTTCCGTTCACATCTTTATTACAGCCTAAAACTTCCAGGACCACAGCTGGCAGCTAATTCAAATTATGGCTTTCCAGCTAACCTCAAACTCATTAATGAGTTTCACTTTCACTGATTCTGCCCCCCAAAAACATTAAATTAACATGGAGGGAGGGTTAAAAACAGAAAACCTACAATTAATTGAAAAGCCATTCCTTGCAGAGCCTGTTATTTGCGTATAGCGGCAGGCATTTCTTATCGGCATCCACAAGAACAAACTGCGTCTCCGAGCACAGGACCCAGGAGGCTATTAATTGACCAATCACAAAGAGCAAATTGACTTCTGTTTGCCCCCTTGGGGCTGTTTCCTTAATTTTTTTTTTCTGCGACCACAATGAGGTTGAATAACACAGGGAAAGTCATTAACATAATTTGTACAAATGAATTTACATGGAAGGTTGTGTTGTAATAGAAAAGACCTTGCTCGTTAATGTCGTTTACTCATTAATGTGGAAATTGTGTTTGTTTTTTTGTGTTTTTTTTTAATTTTTTTCATTTTTCCCCTGCTGCTGAAATGCTAAAAGCCTCCCAGAGAGAGAATTAACCATGAATAAAATGCGCTGGGCGTCTGGCGGCAGCGTCGGTACCGTCTCCGTCCGTGGGCCGGCCGGGGACACATTTCATGGCCATGTACGGTGTTTCTGAGCGGCCCACGCTGCCTACGTTATTAGCAGGTATTTAGTCTCAGCTAGAAATGAACGCCAAGCCAATTTATTTACCAAGGATTTGTTTATTTTGCATTCTCTTCAAACTACTTGTTTTTGTGTTTCTATTTTTAGAGTAAAATTGTTCATTGTGTAACAACACGAGCCTGGTCTGCAGAACGCCCATAAAATTACCGCGTTCAGTCGCAGAGCGTTTGCAAAGATCTGCTAGGTGTTAAGAACTAGAAAGGGCTGTGCGTATACACACAATTTTATATATATATATATATAATGCGTAACCCCAACATTTCTGCTGTCCAGATGTTGGGGGTAGCAAGAGTTCGAGAGAGGTGGTGCAGCTCTCCTCTACCTTACCTCCTTGTTTCGCTCGGCTTCTGGGCCTCGTGAGGAGGCCACATGGAGCTGCAATAGAGGTCTGTGCTGATTTTACACCTTCCTGGGCCAGTTAGGGGAGCCAGCTGGCCAGCTGCCCGGGACAGTGCCCGAAAACTGGGACTGTAAACTGGGACTGTTGGGAGGTATGTATATATGTGATTTTTCTTTAGACCTAACCAACTAGGATTTGGATTCCATAGCACTAGCTGGAGTTCTGAAAAGAAGAGTGATGGAGGATAATAGGTGGAGCTACACAATTGTCACACCCACGAGGACCTATGGTCTGCATAATAATCCAACTATCTCTCTACTTTTATACGGAAAGTTAAGCTAACGTAATAACGTTGCAGGGATTTCTCTTTAGCTTGATAAATTTGCCTTTTAAGGATCTGTACTATAGTAAGGGAGAGGTTAAGAGACTTTCCATGATGCTGATCCATCAATAAACCGATGAGGTTCTGAGTGGTTTAGCTATTAGCTTGACCACTCAGTACTAAAAGTGCTAACTCTCTGACCCTTCCTTCTTAGTACATTGACGCAACTCCACATGGCTGACGGGTAAAATGCTTTGTGGCAGCCATACTTACATCTTCATCTGACCAGTAAGCATAATTGTGGTACAAGCAGGAGGTCCCCTCGGTGCCGCGCCGTTACCGACATGCACCATTTGAGTCTTTGGTTAGGAAGACAATTTTAATGCTTTTTATTGCTTGTCTTTCGCATCACTTTCCTGTTCCTCAGCCGTTGGTGACATCGTAAGGGTTAACCAGACATTTTTTTCCGCTATGGCTGACCGAGCTGCCAATGCAGCACTCAGCGTGGTGCCAACTGCTACCAGTCCATCTCTCGGGAGCCCTGAATTAAAGGAATATTTTCCGTTCCTATGCTTCATTATGCTTCATCAAAAGTTTAGTGCGGAATCGTCTCCTCTCCATACATCAGCGACCAGGGCGGAGCGAAGAACCCCCCCCACATACACACCGGTTCACGGGGCTCTCAATCCACATCTTCTACCCCATCCACATCAGAGCTTCCCAACTGGCCCCTCTGACGCTGAGCCGGCCCCGAACGGCAGGAGCAATGTGTAGATTTCCATTCATCTGTAAAGTGATTACTAAATCACTGGTGGCAAAATTTAACAGATACAGATGAGCTCTTCCCAGGAGGAAGCGAGAGACGTTCAGCATAGATTGATCCGCAATGCAACACTCGCAGCCCTGCGCTCCTATCCAGACACACTTATTGCCGCATGAAAGACTTTGCTGGTCCCTTCCCGCACACAGACCCCGTATTGATCTGTGATGAGGACCTCTCGTGGAGCATCACACTTCCAATACCTGGCTTTGTGGCCGGCCACAAGCCTCCTTTGTTAAAAAGTCACACACAGTCCAGGGGTCTGGTATGGCCGCTGTGCTTCATTGTACCGACACGTGGGAAGGGATACTGTGACGGCTCTTACCGGTTTACCGGAGCACGGCCAGGTTTGCAGCGGAACCCTCTGGACTCCTCTACGGATATGCAGTATGATATACAGTGTGATATACAGTGTGATATACAGTGTGATATACAGTAAGACATCCCGCGGCGTTCAGTCCAGTCGCTTTAGGAGCCAGTCGGATTGAAAAGAAATAACCATAAGACCAAAAATCTTTTAAGTTAAACATTTTTGTTATTTGGTGAAACTAAGTGTTTTTTTTTTTTTTTACTATAATATGACGGATATTTCTTTTAAAAATGTAAAACAAATGATAAAACTTTCTTTGTCTTGTTACAGTTGTACATACGTGTGTGTGCGTATATGTAAAATGTTTAGTATAAGGTTATATGTTATATGATTCCCGCTGTACCTGACCTCGTCTAATCGTTCTAAATGAATGTTGCTGTTAATTGGAGAATTTGTGGTCTTATATGATGGCCCCCCTGGAACGCAGCGTGCGGTGAAGCCTCTGAGTGGGAAGAATAACTCGTCTCCAGTGGGTCAGCTGTTAGATGGCGGCACGGTTGGCCACGGGATCCCCAGGGAGCTTCTTGTGGCTGTCGGCCAGCGAGAATATTGATAGCCGGTCACATCCGTTCACCCGATGGCAGCTCAGAGACTGGATGGCATTAATTAGCAGTAAGTCGTGAGCCGGGAGAGATGGATGGGTCTCGGCTCCGGGTAGGTGAGCTGCGCTGGATCAACATTACGGATGGCAGGAAACGCAACGTTCTGCTTTTTATTAGCTCAGAAACGTCGGCTCTCTGGGCCGCCGCAAGTGGGATTATCACTGAGTGATGTAGCTGCGAGACACTGCGGAGGTTGATATGGGTTAATAATCTCAGTCTAGAGAGAATCGCTTCCCTGCGAGAGATCACAGCCAAGCGCGTCACGCCGGAGACGCCAACTCAAACCATTTGCTTGGTTATGTGGCTGCCCGCCAACGGGACTCTGATATTTTATTTCTTAGGGGGTCCAGGCGGCCATATTTTAAACAGAAGGATTTAAGGGCAAGGTTCTAAAAGCGGAAAAATCAGTAGGAACATTCTATTTGTATCCATAGCAACTTCACATTTAGAACTTTCCCCCAGAATTTCCCTTTAAACAAATTATCCTGCGCAGTGGTTGTGGCCTCATGGCTGCGAGGTTTAAATACCATATATGTGTGTGTGTGTGTGTGTGTATGTATTATATATATATATATATATATATATATATGCCTGTATGTACACGCTTGGAAATTTTTGGGAAAATACCTCGTAGTTTGTACATTGCAGGTACATCCGTGGAAATATGTTCTATTCACGTTTGTTTTCCATTTTGCAGAATTAGACGCACACTCTCGCCTCGTGCAAACCCTGCTCGTTTTCTGCTTTTCCTGGGAAACGCGAAAGAAAAATCAGATTAAACTGGTGGAATTGCTTATTACTGCACAAACCCAGTGCCAGATCCTGATTCTCCACAGTCTGCACTGAATATTAACTCCAAACGCACCGTGCAGACCCAGGGCTGTGTTATAATAATTGATTGGTTTAAAGCAGCTACCTCGCAACTTTATCTACACAAAAAAAAGGAATTTAAAAACCTTAAATGCTGAATAGTAATAACCTCCCTGCCCCTCCGACAGACTCTGCGGAGCTGCTGCTTTCTGTGTATTGGAATAAAGATATTGATATTGAATAGTCCAAAAAAAGTGAAATACATTATTTTTTATTGTATATTAGGGGCCAGCACCCTGACTATTGCCCAAGAGGTGCAGTTTTCTGCTCAATGTAACGAAGGTGCCTGGGACCACCTTTCCACAAGGCCGTACTTAACTATGATGAAAGGGGATTTTCTTTTATGCCCATCAATATGGTTGAGTTAAAATCTTCAGAATTTTTACTCACAAATTGAGTAAAGTACGGTATGATTGGAAAAATATTTTGTAAGCCCTTACCTTTTCTGACAGATGTTACCGTTTAGTAGATAAAACCTCTAATGTGCTTCTGCTTCCTCCATCGTGAAATCTCAGTTGCTGTCATCCGTGCCAAATCTTTTTCTTCTTCTGAAAGATGGTAGAGAGATACCATAAAGTGGAATGATATCTGCCATTGACTGCAGAACAACAAATCCCCAGATCCCTACGGTGCTGGAAGTAGAAGCACAGAAAGGGATTTGTCTGAGAATAACACTTGGAAAATGTAAATGAAGGAAACACAGACATTCTATTAAGAAGAAAGAAGTGTATTAATAATCGCCCCTGACGAAGCATGCTGCAAGTGTTACTGTTTAAAGGGGAATCAGGTTGCAGCTGTGGAGGGAATTTAAACATGCGTGAGGCCAGCAGGAGCTGGAGAAGGACCGTCGGATTACCTGCCGTCAGATTGTATGTCGGTCAGAAGGCGGAACGATTCCCTGTGAAAGTGAGTCGTTGTAGTCGGCCTCTCTTGGTGTTTGTTGGCCCCGACGCGTCTCTGCGGCTGTGGATCTGCACGAAGCTTCTGTAAGGACGTTGCTTACGAGGCTCCATCAGATTTATTTTTTCTTCCCGCTGATGAACCCGTGTGATTGTATTGTGACGGAATCCGATGATGTACTGCGGGGTAATTACCGCGCTCCGCTTGCCTGACCACGCGTTCACCTTCGGTTCTGTCTGCGATTTAGTAGAAGTAAAAAAAAAAAAACACCAAAACTGCCATTCTTAGAGAAGTTATCTAACGTGGAAGATTATTCCGATACAGAAAGCTATTTCTGAATCAAATGCACATTGTCTCGAAATAAACGCTTGTGGAACAGCTCAACAAACCTCAAGTTCTTTGGCCGTATTGGCGTCTTTTTTTCTTATAGCATAGAAACTGAATAACTGAATAAATAACATTTCTTCTTTTTCCGCTTTAATGGTATCGGCGGCATGAAAAGATTTCACCGGCAAGTGGCTCTTGGTTCTATAATAATTCTATGGAAGAAACATCTGCAAATATTTTGGACATTACACCTTCCTAGCCGCTGCCGCTCCCCGTTAACCGAGGTGACGGGCTGGAGATCGACAGGCGAGACCTGGGCTTTGGCGTTACTTTTCACTTTATGTGGTTCCACTAGATGATCATACGATTTTTGGATTCGTGTATAATACGCGCCCTGTAACCGCTGCGTGATATAAAGAGTCTGGCACACAATGTCTTCGTTGTAAAGAATGGGTGGATTTCTCTACAAATACGAAAGAATCTTTTTTTTTTCTGTGCTCCGCAAAACAAAGAACTGTGAAAATTGACCTCTGACAATTTTTTTTTTGTTTAATTCTACCGTTTGTATGAAACCCATAATATCTTACACATTTACAGCTGTTCGCTTAATTGGAAAAATATGAACTTCCCTTCCCATTGAAATGAGTCAATTCATCATTATACAAAGTCACTGGCGCTTAAGAAAGACGGATGTACATGACTCAATTAGATCTCCCGGAGTCCTGAAATTCAGGCTTTTTTTTGTAATTCTCACATAATAGTGTAAGAGAAATTAATTTCCGCGCTCACCTTGCTGTATTTCACGATGGAAGATGAGCGGTCACACCGGGGACGGTGACCGGGCTCGTAACCCTCCGCCGTGGGCCGACCCAGATGCCCGTCGGGGGTGCCGAGACTCTTTGATCCAACTGATCATCGTAGGCTGGGAAAAGTCAGATAAATCGTATTAAAAGTTCAGGAAGCTGCAGTTTTCGGGGAGAATTAAATAAGAGGCTCTTAGGGGTAGAATTCAGGTTTTCGGGGACAGGAGCAGGGTGGGTTTGAAATGTTCTTGCACACAGGTGTCTGTTTAAATAACTTCACCTTGGCGTAAGCATTCTTGTCCAAAATCCTTGTCTTGAGTTTGGTGGTGGGATGTCCAGAACATGAAGGCCAGGAGAAGCAGGAGAAAGGGGGCAAAAAAAACCCAAAGCAAAGCCGGGGACTGTCTGTTAAAATCCAAGAGAGCTGGCAGATATGTCTTCTGCCCTGGCTCTTTTCATGGCTGGCGTTTATTAGGTTGTGAGAAAGTCATTGTAGGATTTGGCCTGCGGTGTGCGTCTTCTGCCGCGAATGTGTAAATGCGTACCTGCTTTATGTTAATTAAGGTTGATTAGGAAAAAAGAGGGTGTGCGATCTTTTTTTAGCATCTGATAATATTCAAATATGACTTTCAGCAGAAATTACATAATGACATTAATTAAAAAAAAAAAATCTGGTGTGAAATTATTATAATCCTGGAATAAATTGCGCACGTGTGCAAAAGGGGAGCCCGGGAGTTTGTCTTTCAGATGTTCCAGGAGACAAAACTATTTTTATTTTAAAAAATCAACAATATATGAACTGATAAATATGTTTAGGTGCCAATCTGGGGGCTCAGTTATACAGTAGCAGGGTGGGTTTATACAGTTATATGTTCTCTAACGATTAAGCCTCCTGTACGTGTGTGGAATTTGGGTCAAATTCTTGCCTTTTCAACTTATAGTAAACCTTCAGCCCTGTTCCTGAGTTCTTTATCGGGCTTTACGAAAACAGATCTTCCTTCCAAACCCCACATCCTTACCGGTAGAACAATCGGCTGGAATTAGGGGGGTTTGCATCACTCCAGTAGGGTCTGAACTCACTTGGATCCGCAGTGGTGTCCGTGGAAAGCCGTTGTTACCGGTAATGAGCGTCGGGGAAGGTCCAGAAAAATCCGGAGAATGCAGATAATCTACTTGTTCAATGAATTCACCTTTTATGGCTCTATCACGCCGCATTCATCACTCTTCATTATATGCTGAAAACATCTCTTGCAGGCGCAGGAAAGGCATTAATTTCTAATTACCTGCCTGGCGCTTAAATATTTTAATGAAAGCAGGAGAGCACTGCAGGCATGACCCGAGGGTATGAGAGAGAACCCTGAGCAGCATGCCACGTATTCCTTAACATCGTGCCCCCTTCCCGATGATCCAGCGCAATGTTTATCTGGGAGACCTGGCTCCCCCACCTCACTAGGAAGTATCTGACCCTACCAGCACTCGAACGGTTAAGAGTCCGTGGCAAAAGGCAGGAGGCTGCGAGCCACCCATCCATCTCCTCCAACCATCTTCTTGACTCGAGCGGTAATCAGGAGCTGAAAAATCATCTAAAACACTTGAGGTCAATGCAAAGCGAGGAGCCGTGATATCGCAATTGATATTTTTAAATTACTTCTCAGCAAAGATAATGAAAATAGCTAAAACTGAACAAAAAAAAACGTAACACATCCACTGTGTTTATCTCGGCCTTAGACTTTATACGTTGGCGAGTATAGCATGAAACATTCCGCCTTCTCTCTAATTGCATTTTGTATTTTGATCTGCCGTTTTGATAAAACTGTTTGTCATTTCGCCTGCCGCCGAGCCTGACCGCAGAGCAACGCGAAAATACCACTTAAATCTGCACACCTGGCTCGGGAAGGAAACAGATGTGTGATTATGGCTGCGTCGTGAACGGGAGAGCTGAAATATGGCCTTGAATTTAGAAACGCAGAACGATGCCGGGTCGCCCCAATACGGCCTTTCTAGTCGCCTGTTTTTCCCGATTCTGAGAGTCTAAGCTTAATCAGCCCGGGGTCTCGTCTTATGCCTATCCCATGCGTGCTTTAATGTGTTAACCTCTAGCGCATTTACTGGGAGGCTTCGACCACCTTCTTCTAAATCTGTTGAAAAGGGGACACTGTCTGACCATTCTCACCAATCATGCAATTTTAGACATGGCTTCTTCTTTGCTCTTGGGGTTACTTCACTTACCGGCTGGTGGGCAGGAGCTGGGTATGGATGTCACCACCTGAGCTCTTTAAGGAAGATGCCTTTCCGACGGGTCAGTTCTTGAACCTCTGTAGACGTTGGGCACTTCCGTGGAGGTAAAGAAACAGATGCCCAGGACCTGGGGCATTTCTTTCAATCTAGGTTTGATTGCTGGACCTCTGGGATGGTGCCCTGGTGAGGGTGGTATAGCCGCGCTCCCCACACCCCTTCGCCCCTACAAATATTAACCCCTTAAAGCTTACCAGATGGGTCGGAAAGTTATCTGTAGTCAGATTCTATGTTTCTTTGAGCTTCTGCTTGCGTTTAACAGTTTTCTGGGCCCAAAGGCTTACGTGACATTAAAAAATTCCGTACCACAGCTGAAATGTCAAAATTGCACAGAAAACACATTTACAAAAGGAAAAGAAACCATGCAATGTTAAAATCAGAAAAAAAGACAAAATGAAAAGCAGAAACATATCTGTGTTTGTAACATGAGCTGTCATATTGTAACAAGGCGGCAGTGGAAGAATCCTATCGGGTCTCAATCACAAGGCTCTAATAATAGACAGTTGTTCTGCATAATCATTTAAAAGTGCATTATCCTGTTACTATGAGCATAGGATACCCATTAAAGGCAGGGAATTACATATACATTTAATACATTTAATACGTTTAACTCTTTGCTGTTGGTTAGTGAGCCAGTCTCATCCACCAGGCATTTGCCATGAGTTGCCCATCTTGATCTTGCCACAAGGAAGGAGGAGATGGCGCATATTGTGTAAGGCAGACTAGGGGACTAAGCACAGGCTGGAACATTGCTCCAAGAAGCTAACAATCTAGTGTACAGGGAGGCCCCTCACTCAGCGGCTGGTCCAGACCCCAATAGTATTAAAGCATTAGGAGGCATTACTGTCATGCACACATCCTGGCAGCTGTATCGCACAGAAGTCCTGCGGTGCCTGTAGGGTTAAGGATTGTGATGCCCCCTTCTTGGCGGGCTGGCATATGGGGCTCTGCTCTGTAACCTGCGATACACGCCAAGCAGGGCTGATGCAGCGTTTACCAGACAAACCCCATATCAGGCGTCATATACATGGAAGCCTATGCTTCTAACTGGTGTTTGAATGCAGGATCTCCATTATTGGGGGGGGGGTGTTCCTCTTTTTTTACTTTTTATTGGAGGTACTAGGTTTTTGTACATCAGCCACTCTAAGTAGTTCCCCTGTACTTTTAGGTGGACTTATTAGGTGGAATTATTTAGAAAGGCTTTAGTTTTTGGTGAATGTGAAGTAAATAATCTGCAGGTTATATCTCACCGGTCCGCCGCATTGTCCAAGAAGGTAACTCTCTGCGGTTTTATTCATTCATTTTGCTCTCTGATTCCTGTGAGAGTTAGCCATGACGAATGGGCCAAAGGTAACGCTGGTTTATATTACCTTTATTTATTTTCCTCCTTTAAGAGGACATATAAACCAAAGAAAATTTAGAAAAAAGTCTGAAGCAAAAAATAAAACAAGGTTTAACTTAAAGCCGCAGCTTTTCCCTTGTTCCTGTGATGATGTGCGTATGATGATCGCTCGAAGCGTTTCTGAGCTACCTTTTTCTACATATTAGCCCAGACGTTATAAATAATGTCCATATTACCTCACTGATCTTTAGCAGATCTCGTGTTCTCACCGTGGCAAAGCCTTGTTACAGATGTGTCCTTGCTCAGCTCTCCTAAACATATTTTCTGATACTTTGACATTTTAAAAAAATAATTGTAAAAATCCTACTCGGTTGCTTTAGATGAGATGTACAGAACACAGAAACATAGAAAGTGGCGGCATAAGAGCCATTCGGCCCATTTAGTGTGCCCAACCAGATTACCTCGATGGTCTCTAGTACCTCGATGGTCTCTATTACCTCGAAGGTGTCTAGTACCTCGATGGTCTCTAGTACCTCGATGGTCTCTATTCAATGTCGGTTGAGTTGGTTTCTTGAGGGCAGTCAAACTGCATTGGTTCAAATGGACCAAATCTCAGAATCAGTTCTGAAAGGCAAGTTGACCCAGTTTCCATCTTGAGTCAAGTTGCGTTGGAACGCACAGCCCCTCATTTATTCACAGAAAGCGTAGTTTTTGCAAGTTGGCAACCGTGTTGAAAATCAGCTTGACTCCTCAGAATGAGGTGAATTGACCCAGAACTTTACAAGGTCTCATAAATCAAGTAGGCAGAACTGTCATCTCATCAGCCAACTCTATAACTTCATGGTCTGAACAGTGCTCAACAGCAATTGGACTGTCACTCACCGGCGGCTCAATCTCAGCGGGGTCTCCACTTTCAGAGAATCGTCGAGTTGCCACTTGCTGTCCACCTGGAGGTCCATGACCTGAATGCGTGTTTATGAGATGCGTGTTTGTGTCAGAAAATAAAAAAGTACAACCATGAGCACAATCAAAGGAAACAATTTATTGACTGTACATAAACAAGCAAGACCAATGCCCAACGTTTCGACTCAGAGTGGGACTTCGTCAAGGGACAATAACTCAACATGGACAAAGTATTAGATGTTACATTTAAATACCTCTAAAGTGTGTGTGATCCACTCAGAAACATCTTTTTATTGGTTATTCATCAGTTTTAAATTAGTAGTTTATTTTATCATCTTAAAGGATCTTCTGAATTTGTCTTTTTACACTAACATTTTTGTGCTATTGTAGCAAATGTAACCGATTCCATGACCAGACTATGGTTTTAATTGCTGCATAGATGACTTTTGAAATTATTACACGCAATTCCCTATTCTAGGATTGCTGTCCCTCTCGGCTGTGAAGAGATTAAGTCGTCGGGCGGGAATTCCACCCCCGGCGGTGAAAATGCACTGACCTGTTACTTACGTTCTGTTTATATAATCCACAGATGAAGACAGGGTAGTAACTCACTCCGTGAGAGCGTCTATGGTTTGGCTAAGACATGCAATTTGCTGAAGGACCCGGTGGAATATCTTATCAAATCTTCCTCTGAATTTCTGGAAATTAATCTTCTTCGTCCTCGATTGGAAAATGGAAATTTTGATTTTGTGTGAAAACAAAATGAAAGCCTGAAAATGAAGTTGAATGCTTAAAAGCTTCATGATTTTTTTTAAAGAAAGTGTAGCTGTTCTTCTGGAAAAAGGCCAATATATCAAAGATGTCTCACGCTACAGACAGCTCTTCTTTGGTTCCGTTTTGAGTGATTGACGTGGTTCATATCGGGTTGAATTCTACGTATACATTGAAGGCATTAATACCATCAAAAGCCATCAACGCCAACAAACCAATGTGTCTATGGCTGGTGGTTCCTCAGAAGTCTGAGGCTGGACATTGGGTTAAGAGTCATCTGTCAGACTAGGAGGGTATTTAAAAAGTCATCTCCCAAGGATTTATTCCTCCTTGACTCGGCTTTTACTACAGACTTCAGTATTGACCCTAAAGACATCTCATGAAATGAAGAGACGTTGAGTTAATTTGCATTGAATTGTGACATTTTCTGGGGAAAAGGTTTCCTCCGTCAACTACCAAACCCTGGGTTCATTATTTAAGATATTTTGTTTTAACCAAAAAGTCTCAACGCCGATTAGGCTTATACGTAGAGACAAACTCAGCAGGAAAATGGTTAAAAAGCACTCGGCCAATGAGATGTTAAAATAGAAATTTGTCAGTTCCCTGAATTATTTCAGATCTTGGCTGCATCTCCTTTAAAGGTTAATTGCTTTATTTTGTGTTTGGGATTTTTTTAGTCTGTAAGTTCAATGAGTAATGTCACTTTTAAAAGTTTAAAAGCCAGAGTCTTATAAAATACTCGCCAAAGTGCCTTAAGTGCTCCTCATATCTGAAAATCGAAAAAAAAAATGATAGCTTTCATAAATATTCAGCATTATTACTATATATATATATATTTCTGTGCATGCAAAGTCGCGTAATTAGCAGTTAATGAATAGATGGGAAAATCATTAGTACCTGCGCAAGAAGAGTGCAGTGATTTTCATTATGAAATCTTCACGGTTGCATTATATAATTCTATATGTATATAACATGGGGGGGGCAGCCGTATAATTTGGATATACTTTTAGGAAACGGGGAGGCTGTCACGCTTAATTTTTGAAAGGAGCAGAATGTGATTACGAGGAATCGCTTCTCTAGATATCCAGCGAGGCTTTTCTGGGCATCGAACATTTTCTGGGCTCTTGAAGGTTGTGTTTTTTGTTATTTGTTGTGAAGAGATGGTGTCCGCGCAGGTGCCCGTGTGTGCCTAGGGGCTCCATGGCCCACATACTTGAGTTATTTGGCTTTATTTTACTCCGGGTTCTATCTTATGGATATTGTTTCATTAAGTTCCAGTTAATGACCGATCCAGTCGAGTCACCATGGAGACGTCTAACGTTACTGACCCTTCGTCTTTCAGGTCTCATTCCGAGGATTTAGCATTGAGTTAAGAGAATAACCCTAGTGAGAATGGGTAAATGCAGCTGTTGCCCTGTGGTTTGGGGCTAAAGAAGTAAATTTCTCCACAGAAGTTTGTAGAATAAATTATTAGATTAGTCGGAGTCTATCCAAATCTGAATATGGAGGGAAACTGTATGGTGGGTGAAAGCTTTTGAGTCATATATTTGAAGGGTTAATATGAATAAGCTGTTTTATGTTTTATGCTGTAAATGATTGCTGAGACCCCCTTGTCCATCAGAGGGTTAATATTCTCTCTGCTCCAAGGCCGCTGAGTGGGTGCTCTGGAGCATGTGTTTTGGGTGCCACGAGCGGATCCCGCAGATGTAGTAATTAACGGTGCAGGTGATAAGGAATCTTCCTCATTTATCTTAATAATTGAGGTAAAAGGTACGTAATTAAATGCTTCGCTAGAAATACCCAACACTCCTCGATCATCTTCATTGTAATTACAGGTGCTTAATTGTTCGGTCACCGTGTTAATGGGGTATTTATACAACCCTGACACTTTCACTCACACCTGAGCTCACCCCAGAGCCTGATCCCAGCCAATCCAAGCTCAAAGGGGGTTTAATGACACTTCCACCAGCCAATAGCCATGCAGCGTCTGCAACCGGGCACTACGTGTAGGGAGAGAGAATTTGCCGCTGTGCTCAATGTCTGCTTCATCATCTTTGTATCTCGTGAGTCCCGTGCCATTTACCGGCAGAAAGTCCAGTCCATTGTGCCGGAGCTCTGTCTCCTTACAGTCTATTGATCACAGCCAGTGTTTTCCATCGGAATTATTAAAACGGCAAAAACCAAAAACCTCTGGTTTAAGGGAATTTTCTAAAAGGTTCCATTTTTCTTTTTTTTTCTTTAAAAGTAAAAAAATTGTTTTCAAATATGCGATTGGTAGACTAATACATCCTTACAATTTGGTGCTCAAGCTGCCTTGGTATTGGATGTTGTTTAGTTGCGCTCGCTGTTCTCTGTCCTATAATGATACCCCTCTCTCCTGGGTTCAAACCAAAAACATAGCAGCAGCACACATACTTACACTCATGCTTACACACACTCCCTCTAACACACACATACTTCCATACATACACACACAGACACACACGCACATACTTACACACTCATGCTTACACACACACACTAACACGCTCATGCTAACACACTTCCTCTAACATACGCATACCACCATACATACACACATGCATACTCTCCAGCAACCTTACGCTCTCTCTCTCACCCCTTTCCCTCTTGATTTTACGAGAGTTAGATAATTCCGTGGTGTTCCTGTCTCTGCAAGGGGGGCCGTTACAAGTCAAGCCCCTGCCAGGTACAGACCGTTACTAAATTACAATTTATTAGAAAAGCGCCGTCCCGTGGAAAAGATAGTTACGTGTTATTCAAAAATAATTCTGCAGATGATACAATGTTACCCATAAAAACATTTTCGAAAAGGTGTGACTTTCTTTTTAACACAAATACCAATTGAGAAACATTGGCTCTCGTCTGCGGCTCCGAGTCTGCTTTATTCTTTATATATATAATTAAAAATCTCATTCTGTTTCCCTCCTGGCAGTCCTGTGACCTGCATATCAAAGGGATAACGCCAGCAGCGGCTGTATGTAGTGTTCTCATGCGCCGAGTGTTATACGGCCCCTGCCATCCGCAGACAAATACCTTGAAGAATTGCGTGAAACACGGAGCCTAATCACGGCCGGGCTATAGACACGTTGGCTATTTATAGAGCCCATTCGCGGATAACCAGTAGTTACCCTTATTTACTGGAAGGGATATTTCACATTTTTAAAGCCCTCTCGTTACACGGATGTTTATGTGCATGAAAGAGCTAAGGCTTTCATTCCTAATTAAATATTAATGAGTTTGGATTTGGAGCCATTTGTCCTTGGAGCGGCCGGATTATTAATTAGCCCGGCAATAATTTGCGGTGTGTGAAAAGGCCCAAAGTCGTTTTGAAGTGTCAGATCCATGAGTGTTCTGCCAAATTGAATTATACTTTGCAACACTTAACCTAGCTGAAATATTTATCTAGCTTTCCTTGCGTAAGTGTCAGTTATTGGACGGGTCTCCGCGGACCGGTCTCTGACGGTGCACGGTGTCGTCGCGTGTACTTCACAGCCGCTCATTTACCGCGGGGTAATCATGACCGTGGCATGAGGCACGCTAACAGCGGTTCTTCTCAGCGCGTCGAGTGTAAACGGGGCTGCAGAGCGAAGCATAAAGAGAATAAAGGGTGTTTCTCCTGGTTTTATTGGTAAAAACCATTCTAATATTATTCGTTAATATGAAGCACTGAAATATTTGGGGTTTTGAGCCAATTCCACGCATTGGGTTTTTCAGTCATTTGAAGAACTGGGTATGTTTTCAGGTTTATGTTCCGGTATTTTATTAACCCGTGTACTTGGGTGAACATGAAATCTGCCCTTGATGTTTGGGGCTCTTTCTATGATTGAGCGTTGAGGAATGTCAATTGGGGCGACCCAAATATACACCTTTTATCAAAGAGATTGTAAATAGAATAAGAAATAAGAAAACTTCATCTTTAATAAAATGATGTAAAATGTTGTTATACAAAAGTATATTGTGAAACATACAGAGATATAGATAATAAATATGGTAGACAAATACTATATTAAATAGACCCTCTACTTAGAATGAATTTATAGAGGGGTTGGACCGGATTGAGAATCACTATTGGCATTTAGTGCCCTCCCAAGTAGCTTTTTACTGCCTAAAAATGATAATAGTTTAAAATAATATGATTGATTGGGTGCAGGTTCTCAGCATGATGTCATCTCCATTCACATTCCTGGGCTGTTAAATTATCATCTTAATTTCTTCCTGACTTCTACTGCCAGTTACAATGTAATTCAAGTTGTTCCTACAATGTATAGATATAGTGGCTCTATGCCTTCTCATCCAACGTGCTTGTCTAGTTCTGATAGATTCATTCTTTACTAGTCTACGCCTTGAACCCCAGTATAATCCACCGATAAATATAGACTCGACGTGCGTTACCTCACACAGAAGTGGATTCGTCAGAGGATGTTAGTAAGAAACCAGAATCCTGTGAAAGGAGGTTTTTAAACACAAGAAAGGCATAAGGCACACTTTTGTTTTTTCACAATATACTTTTTTTGTATAATAAAGCTTAAGTTTTATATTCACCATGAACCCTAGTAATGTTGGCCATCATCTGGACCTGGACATCCATTCTGAAACCTTTCTTTACCCCCGAGATCCAAAGACTTTGGCCAAGCCAGTTAGTCTTAAGACATGGCATCCTCCCAGAGACCTCTAGACCCCAACCATCCTCTCTTAGACTTTCCCAGCATTCATCCTGCGTGAGATATTAGTACCCCAAGATTTTCGTCATACATTCCCCATGAAACCATGAGCAACCCATCCATCTTAAGAGTTTAGCCATCCATTTGGAGACCTTATGGTCCTCAAGATTCAGTGCACCCCAACGTCCTTATGATTATACATAAGTCGTAAGTCACCCTGGTGGTTGATTGGTAATATGGTTGATACGTCCAATGCTTCAGGTCCATTCCAATACTGACTGCCGTCTATGGTTTTACAGAGTCTGAAATGTAATCGTAAATTGTGTCCTCCTGCAAAGGTGGTACAAACACAAGGTATGGTCATTATCTCCTGTCAATCTAACACCCACCTCGATTAACCCAGGAGACATATTTCATACCCGGAGCAGCAAGACTATGGAACTGTTTCATCCCAAGAGCAGGAGCTGTTAACCTGCAGTCACAACTCCAGTTTAGGCTGAGAAAGTATAAATCGACGTATTCTAGAATATTGGCATTTCCAAATTTTGTGTTCATTTAGTTGTTCTGGACTCGGATTTTGTCTGGAGGGTCTGATGTAAACAATGTATCTCCTTTCCCTCTATGGAAAAGAACTAAAGATGTAATTCTGTCAGAATAAAATACAGTGTTGTACTTTTATGAATCAACACGTCCACATTAAAAAAACAAAAAACAATTTTACAGACTAACGTTGCTCCGGGGGAGCCGAAATTGGAGGCTGGTCTACTAAGGATACAACGAGGAAATGGGGAGCAGGGATCTCTCTCCTAATGCTTTGAGGAATACAACTCATCCAAATTAGAACCTTTTTGATAAAATGTTCTAAAATAAATGAGAGATCCCAAGGGTTTAAAATAATTTAAACGCCAAAAATCATTCTGTAAACTTCTTTCCATTAAAACAATCCGGTTAACAAACCAATCAGCCCCAGATTATTGCCGCTGCCATCTCAGCTCGTCTCATTAGCCCCTCTGTTCAGTGACAGGCAGTAAACTCCAAGCCTCACAAATTTCCCTTGAAGGAAACTAGCAAATAAGATCTATTTCATCTCCAGGGACCCAGAAACTCCTGCGCCCATCACCTAAAATATATACAGAGATGTATATTCTACCCTTGGATAAATATCTGCTGTTTGTAGGGCGAGAGAGGGGGTTGTGTCATGTGCTGAGAAATGGCACCTTTCAGGCAGTCTCTTTTCCCTGTGAAGGGAGCGGCGTCTCTCTCCGCATACTAATGTCCATGGCGGGAAATCTACGCCTCGAGAGCGCTGTTCTTTCTATTGCATTGAGCTGTTGGCCCTTACTTTTCAAGGTCAATAGAGGAACTCGGAAATGCTGGATAAATCCATTAGTGGATTACGTGGCTGTGAATTTGCAGGGATGGCACCGGAGAGGAGCCACTGGTGGCACGGCACGTCTGCCCCTGTCAAGGGCTTAATTCAGTGCAAGTCAGCAGCTGTCTGTGACACCTCTCATTGCTGAAGAGCGCTAATGGGGACCGAGAGGCGTCACAGAGAAAAGGACAATTAGCTTGCAATAACATACAGGCTTTAACCCTTTGTGAGTCTAGGGTGAGTGGTATATGTGAATAATTTGCAAGGTGATGCTTAACTTGTTGTCAATGCAAGGCACAAATTGTAAATATAGAACACTTGCTGGGTAACCTCACAAAGTTCTCGGTAGTTGGGGTATGGGCAGTGATTAGGACACAACAGTTCTCCAATCCAGTTCTGTGCTTTCTAGAAAATGAAGTTTGTCAATCAGGGCCAACAACTGAGCGCTGGCAGCTCTGGGGCGGGGCAAGGTGAAAGAGCCCAGGCTGCTCAGGGGCTGGACACGGGGAGCCGTTACTGAAGACCCCGCCCACTTTACGGCTCAGAAAAGTGATCAGACCCTGCGTGGACGTCAGGACTAAATCTAAAAAACCCTTTATATAGGGCTTCTCGGCCACGTGAATATATCTCTGCAGCCTGCGCGATTCTGTTTCTGGATACAGGGACTTGTGTTTGAAACACGGGAGAGGATCTATACAGGAACGGAGATGTCTGAAGCAGAATATTGGGAGGTGGTGTTCGTGTGAAGTGCTTCTGGGCTGACCTAGAAACTGTAATTTCCTCTTAACTTGTCGTGTAGGTGAAGAACAAGCTGCCAGGGAGTCTGGCGCCCAAAAGGTTAATAATGTTGGACATTGCCGGTTGATACAGCTCCGGTCCTGCCCGGGGCATTCTTCCTAACGCAGGACATGATTGGCCCCTCAGTGGGACTGGTGACTGCGGAGCTATTGATAGCCCTTCAGCATCCCGTTACATACACACGGGTGACAGGCTGCGCTGACATACGTGTGCGGGGTATAAAGTCACCCCGTGACGCTGCTGGGTTACATAAACCTGTGCGTATTCCAGATATTTGGTCATTTTACCTCCTTCCAAAAAATCTAGAAAATCTCCTGTATCCTTATAATATTATCCTGATACATTTATTAAAGGGACTGGTACTATTTTGTGATTATCATTTTTCAGCGTTTGGGGCCCCTTGTGGTCGGAGAGCCCGCTAGGCCGCCGCGAGCGACCGCAACCTGCTCTGTATACACAGCACGAGGACGGCAGCGAAGCCGCGCACGGAGAAATATGAGTCCGAGACGAGATGCTATCTGCTGAGCCGGACGCAGCCTTCAGATGCTATCAGACGCGCGTACTTTATAGCCCAAATAAGCGAGTCTCCTCCAGTGCTTTCCAGGAGGGTAGAGAAGACGAGGAGCGGAGATAAGAGTCAGGCGGTGGGAGACGAGCGAGACTATTAAACATTGCGGGTAAAACTAACGACACTAAGAGAGTCCAGACGCAGCCATTAATCGCAGAGTCTGCCCCCAGCTCAGGTCGGGAAAACTATTAGACGCGTTAATTCATCGCCCCGTACGGGGGCGCGCCGGGGGCCCGGGCCTGTTACCCCAGGATTACACACAGGGGCATGAAGCTGTTTAACACGGAACGTTCCCCCGGAGGTCATGTGATAATCGCGCCGCGCGTCTGTTTAGACATATGTAGGACAGGCATTTCTCTCTGTCCGTGTCCTCCAGATGCCGGCAGAATCATTACCGGGGTTACGGTCAGCATCTCAGCCGCTGGAAACGCCGCTATTTTAAGGAAAGAATGCATGAGTTTTGTACATCGGGTTTTCTCATGAAGAGTCTTGGGGTCAACTTATTCAAAAAGTGCACATTACTACAAAAAAGCTTAAAGCAATTTGCTCTGGTGGTAATTGAGGGGTTAAAAGAGTCTTTTGGTTTTTAGGGTTTTTTTATTGGTAATTTCAATAGGTTTTTTTTGTGTTTTGTTGAAATGTTACGGGTCTCTCTGCGGGCGGCAATACGGGGGGATTTCACGTTAAAAACTAACGCAGGCTGCTCGCTATTTATTAAATGTATCAAAGATGGGACTTTTACAGGAAAAACTGATACAAATTTATCACAGATTCACGTAGTAAAATAGCACTTTATTTTCTGGGATTTCTATGATAAACGCAAAATCAATAATTATCACATTTTTGAGATCAAAATCTTAAATAATAGAATCGAAGCTCCTTTGGAGGCCTTAAACGTGGCCACTGGCCGGGCTTGTTTAGGGTCAGCTTGTTAGGGACGGCTTAACGATGGCCGTTCCCAGTTCCTCGTGTGCCTCGTCTTTAGAGGCTCTCATAGTGAGTGCTGTGCCTTTTCTGTTTGATGTATTATTGTGTACAAACTGTGTAATGTACAAACTGTTTGATGTATTATTGTGTTTCTTCTCCGGGATGTTAATTCAGCAAACGTTGTTATCCGTTCGATATGGGGGTCTTTGGGGTCCGTCCCACATCTGACCATGTCTTTTGTTTTCTTTTAGGATATCTCACGGTCACCATTGAGCCTCTGCCTCCTGTCGTAGTCGGAGACTCTGTGACCCTAAAATGTAATTTTAAGACAGATGGAAGGATGCGAGAAATCGTCTGGTATCGGGTAAGACATTTGAACCGTATTTCCATTCTCACGCTCTGTATACCCTGTCGGGGGCCGGTTCCGGGACGGGGTGCCTTTAACGACCAAGCGGTACTTATTCCCGGGGCCTCGGCATCACGGCAGCCGGTGGCTTCTGTAAGATTGGATTAACCCACTTTCCCACCGCCGCGATAAAGCCTCCTGTGGATTTCACGGCCCCTCGCGACGCTCCAAATACATGCCGTGTGGCCCACTTTGTGTGTCCTGCGCACGATTGTCACGGCGTTCGGTCCGTTTTTTGAGTTGCTTTAACCAAGACTTTTCCCCCCGTAACGATCTTTTCTCCGTAAATGTTTGTATTTTGGGCGGTAAATTGCTCTGTTGTGTGTTTGGGGCTCTATTTATAAAACTCTCCTACACTGAGATGCGTTCATCAGCTGTTGTGTTCTGTGTAGATTTGGACTTTTGCCACAGAGCTGGCAATATATTTGGTATTATGAAATCATTGAAGGCGTTATCGCCCGTAGGAGTCAGATTTATAAGGTAAGTATTTATCATTTAATAAAGTATGCATGGCAGAAATGTTCCTCTGCTGGCCAATAACTACGATAAGATGCTAGCCGCCTGTCTCTAGCAGATATGTGTCGGGGAGGGGGGTATTAATATAAGGAGCAGGCCTGTAAACCTCAAACATAAAAATAGGACTCGATCTCTGTCCCCTGTGCGTTATTATTATTTACAAACTACATTTATTTTGTGTATCTGTTATTTTTTTCTCCAAAAAAATGGAAAAGGATGAGAGATTTTTGTGGAGCCCTGCCACGTGCCTGAACAATGATTTCTTATGCTCTACCGAGACCGCTACGTGACGTATCCATGTCTGCCAGGGGGGTGGAATAACCCGACGTACCGGCCACAAAGTTACTACACTTCGGACTTCAGACTATCATCTTCTTTTCTAAATCTTATGACGGAATCAAGTCTAAGCGGATCGTGTTCACTGACTCAGGATTCCTTTTAGAACCAAACCAGTCCCGTTTTTTTATATAGAGGCATGCCGGCCCTCGTTTGGAAGTAATAGCCCGCAAAACAATTTTTTGGTCTATTAATACAGGCTGAGAGAAAAGCAGCAAAACAAATTATTAGTCCTTTTTCCCCTTTTTTTTCTGTGACTTTTCTAAAAGGCATTTTTATTCATTGATGCTAAATGTACAGCCTATACCTTTTATTATTTCTCTAGAAAATCTCTCACCTCGTCTGTAAATCTCCTTTTGCGGTGACTTTTATTTGTCGGAATTAACACTTTCTCGCGGCAGGAAATACCCTGTTTTAGAGCCGTTTAGCACCAAATTCATATTTAAAAAGCGCTAACCTCCAGTCCTCTACAGAAAGAAACCTTTTATACCTGGATATTTCCTATCGTACAATAAATACCTGTGAGTCCAACCTTCCATCCTCTAGAACCGGCTATTATTATTATTATTGGGATATTATTCCCAATAATATCCGTACGTATGGGCATATAAATAAATAAAGGGTTCAATTCATTCGGTATAACAGATAAATAATAGATTCTTTCCCCGTGTTTATTGCCGTCTGTGAACACACCGTTAAGTAATATTAAAACACGACACAGTGCCGGGGAAAGCCATTGTTCTATAGTCTCCGGGTCCTGTCTATAAATGTAATACTTGTGTTATGTCCAAAATAAAATATTAATGACACCGAACGAGGATTAAAGTGATGTCTTTGTGTTTGCGCATGCTGAATTATTTACCCAGAATTTCTGTACTACCGCCGTTTGTACATACTTTGGGAAAACACGCACACGCGCGCACACCCCCCACACACACTCGTGCACACATATACCCCATACACACATGCACACACGCACACATACATACGCGCTCACACACCCCCACATACACACTCGCGCACACACACACACATGCGCACACCCCACATACACACTCGCGCACACACTTGCCTTTTTCTTGGCAATTTAGATAAAATAATTTTTCTTAAGCCGTAATCGCTCTTGTGTTCCACCAATAATCCCCCTGCCACCGTCTGCACTTCTAATCTCTCAATCCCACATCCTTCCGTATTAATATTTTTAGCACAGTCGCTCCGTTTTACCGTTGCCACGGATTTTACTTGAGTCTTAGTTGTAGATAATTTGAAAGAAAACGTTTGTATTTTAGGCTAAAAATGTTGCCGTTTGTGAACTCCTATGTGAAGAAATAATATAGTTTTTATTTTTATGCATTTATGGCAGACGAGTGATTGCAAGCCCGTGGATACTTAGAATGATTTATTTCTATCCCTTTACCAATATACGGGGTTATTTGCCCCCTCGGAGGTAAGTGTGCCTTCGCATGGACCTGTCCGAGCGCGTGAATCCTATCAGTCCGGTATGGTTAGTATGGGCGCCGCACCATAACTCTCTGGGGGGTTGTTTGTTTTCTTCCTGGGGAGGGATAAGTGCGTTACGTTCCTTTGCCATAGTAGTGAGAGGGAGGCAGGCCGCCATTTATTCTGAAAACGAATCCCCCTGGTAATTAAACTCAGCTGCATGGAGAAAAATATTATTTCAGGGGTCGCTGATCGTAGAGCTTAATGTGAACTGACATCCGTATGAAACAAAGTATTACCCGGCATTGTGCGAGAGGAACCTCCACGGGCAGCGTGTGCCGGGAATGGCGATCTCATGGGTTGGGTTTGGTGCCCATGTGCAATGTGGCATAGGGGAGTACCTTATTACAAAATCTGAAGAGAGCATCGCTGGAGCAAGCTCGCCCGGATCTGAAGTGAGGACATGTCACGTGCTGCCGGTCTGTTCTCTATATGAATGCTTATGATCACATCCTTGCTGCCGGTCTGTTCTCTATATGAATGCTTATGATACACCCTGCTGCCGTCTGTTTCGATATGAATGCTTATGATCACATGTACCTTGCTGCCGGTCTGTTCTTCTTATGAAATGTTTATGATCACACCCTTGCTGCCGGTCTGTTCTCTATATGAATGCTTATGATTACACCCTTGCTGCCGGTCTGTTCTCTATATGAATGCTTATGATCACACCCTTGCTGCCGGTCTGTTCTCTATATGAATGCTTATGATTACACCCTTGCTGCAGGTGTGTTCGGTGCTTTGCTGCTCCGACGTTACCGGCTGCGTAGATCTCCCGATATCTCCGCTCTGTGCTTTCTCTCTCTGGGAGGAAAATTTCAGCTTGGAATTAATAAATTGAATGTCACATTAACAATTTGATGTCACTTTCGCACCAGCGTACCCAATGAAGCGTAGTAACATCACTTTAACAAATTAAATGGGGCATACCACCGGTGCTTTAATAAATTGAGTGAAGTGCGGTGACATTGCAGCATGCGCGAATACCGTATTCACCCCCACCCTCAACATTCGCTCTGGAAGCTCACGTCTTCGACACCACGATGGTGAATAATATGTATGATGCACCGAGGAACCCTGATAATCACTGAAATGTGCGTTTGGTTCCAAATCTTCCGCATTTTCCTCTTTGGCCCCTAACCCCCGATGCCCCTGTCTCCTCCCCTGTTGTCCTTCTTTCTAGGAGGTCAGAATGTTTGCTGGGTATGAGGGTATCGCAGGGTTCTACTGCCCTAAAAGCCCGGATAATGTGTATAGAAGCAGCTGGTTCTACTCCAGTCCATAGACCTTAGCACTCGGTCGCCGATCTGGAGTCCCGGCCCTGCTGCTGGGATTTTCGGCCCGGCAGGTATGGCTGCTCTTTGGGTTTTATTTACGGCCGGCGGATTGGGGGGTGGGCTGTGGATCTGGGGCTCCCCGCCGACGCTCGATTGTCTCTGTCCTTTTCCGTTTGCAGCTCTGGGGACATCTGCCTCGCTCAGTGCACACAATACAGGAAACTCTGCCACGCTGAACACGCTCGCACAGCATCCAGCGCAGCCTCCGGCCGGGAGAGGTTGCCATGGCGACTTCTTTTTAAGTCCTGTCTGAATCTCCCAGGGTAAAGGTCCGTGTTTTACTCAATAGCAGAGACCGTAGGAACAGGTGGGGAGGGAGCCAAGACGAGGATCCTCAAACTGCAAGCAAAACGGAACTCGAGATCAGGAAATTAAAGATCTGGGATTGTTTTATTTTTTAAAACCTCCATAGCGCCTCCTCTGTGTCAATCGGTGATCTTTTTAATAAATAGTTTTTATCCCTGCCGGCTCCTGCTGCCCCCAGCTTCTCCATGTGGATTTCATTTTTTTTCCCACATATAAGCAAAGGCTTTGGGAAGTATAGACTTAAAAGAGCTTGTTGATACTTTTTAAGGTTATGTCGTCTTTTTTTCCAGTTACCCTAAAGATTTGCATCTACAGATTAACTGCCCGAATATCTGGATAATCTTTCTATAACCTATAAAAGTCCCCAGGTTGTGTCCCATCCACTGGGGTTTCCATGACGCTTTGCATTGGAAGACACTTGTTCAAGGTCTCGTTAGCCCGCGCGTTCTGCTCCTTGCCTTGTTGAGCTCTGTCTCTCCTGTTCGTCGTTCCTTTACACGTCTTCTGTTTCTCTTCATCCTGTGCTCTGTGCATCAGTGTCATTTCTGTCTCACTGCGTCTGCCGGTATCACCGGCCTCTCTGATGTCAGCCACGCGACTTTACTCGCCTGTGAAACCGTTAAAAAAGAGAGAACTGCTTTCCTGAAGGCCGAGGAAATTCTCCGCTTAGACATCGTGTGAAAACACCTTGGAAAGTGGAGACGTCGGTGACAAAAGGCATTTGGCCAGGGTCCCGTACAACTGGTATTCAGTGAATGGAGAACTTTATCCATACAGGGGCCATTTCTGATGCCATATATATAACCAAACGTTTCTAAAATTCAAAAAAGAAAAAAAATCACACAAAAAGACGTGTGTGAGCGACACACATGATGTAGCAAATTTTTCAAGAGAATGTGCAGTGGCATTCAGTATTTTACCCATGCCTGGGGATGTTATGTGTAGATCAGGTCTATTTCCAGGTGAAGATGGAGGCGATGGGCTTTATAGACGAAGGGAGAGCAGGTGGCAATTGGCAGGAAGTGAGGGGAGTTACATAGTAGCCCTGCTCCTCTGGGAATAAACCCGCCCCCGAGGACCAGCAATCCTCTCACGCCCAGCACCTCATGGTCAAAGCCAAGCATGAAACAAATTGCTGCCTCTGTACAAAGCCCCGTCGCTGCACGTTCTTTTAGCGTTGGCGGTATTTAAATATCCGTATCTCTTCCTGTAACGCACGCCGCCGGCAGCTCTTCCCGCCAGATCCAGTACTGAGCATTTTATTCAAATATTGGGACTTCGCTGCAGACTCCGTACATCAGAGGAGCCGGACTCACCCCTGCCACCGCGTAATTATCTTCTCGAACAAAACAAAGCAAGGCCATTTCCCGATCTTCCTTCTGTGTCACAAACTCATAAATATTTAAAAAGCGGGGGGAAAAATAACCCTTCTGCGTTTGAACGACGAAAACATCAGAGCTGCAGAGACCTTCAAAACCTCAATCAATTAACATTGTGATCCCAGATTTAAATGTATTGGCTTTTCAGTTCCAGTTTGTACAGTTTAATTTATTTTGGGGTTTTGTTTTGGGGGGAGGGGTAGAAATATCCCGGTAGAAAAATGCTTGGATTATAATATTTTAAAATGTTTTTCTGCAAAGCATCCTGGGATGTAACGCCAGCCTTCATTTCCCATGTTAAATGAGCGACGGGATGCCGGGAAGCTTTGATATTCGCAGTTAAGAAGCCGTCTCCGAATAAACAAACCCTCGGGTAAATAAAGATGAGTTTGTGTGTTTATTTGCTTATCCTTATTGTTGCTCACACACCGAAGTCACCTTCTGCAAACGTTCAGGAAACAGTAAGAATGAATTAAACATGCGCGGCGCTGGGCAAAGTTCAAGTGCTGTTTTTGTAACTTGGCTGCCAATTAGAGCCGGGTCTCGGTCACTTGCTGAACCCGAGCCGCTTGTTTGCTTTCTTGAAAACTTTGTACGCTTTGCCGTGTCCATGCGTTGTGTGATAAATAGGGATTGCGCATGAATACCATTCCAGACCCCCGACTACCGCCTGGCGCGTGGCCGCACATCATCGGAGAGCGAGCAGAACACCTCGGCTTTCGGCAGAACTTCTTCCAAGCGCCAGTAAAGTCTTCCTGGCTGTTCCTCCCCACCACAGCTGAGAACATCTGGAACCCACGGCGGAGAACGTGGCACGGACCCGTCTTACATGTACCTCGGTTTATTATTATTGTGATTGGCACTTGAAACGAAATGCCACGTGGTGTTGGAGTTGGGTTGAGTGTTCATGGGGGCGTCCGGGTCAGTGTTTGCTCATTCTTTCTCTGTAGGCTGAATTGGGTTGTTTCCGACGTTGGTAAATATGATGCCCCCTTAAGTCAATCATTGCCCCCAGACTGAAAAAAAAGAGTACAGAGGAAATGTATTTGGGAAATAACAGGTGGAAGCTCTGGGGATCATTCACTAGCCGTTCATTATAGAAGTAAATCGTGTTTATTATCTGGAGCTAATATTCCTGCAACAACTCCTCCGATCGGCCAGGCTGTGGACCTCCCGAAATGAGTGATCTGGAGATCTCGACCAGCTTTTTCTCGATGGGCTTCCCTTCTAAGGTCCGATCAAGAAACAGGAAGTTTTAGCCCAAAACGCCATTGGGCGTGCGTACTGTGCCGTGGAGCCCCTTGGAAAAGAACCGGTCGTGGTGCCAACGCTGGCCAGCAGGAAGCGGCTACGTCCTGATAGAAGCTGAGAGTCACTAAGGAGTATGTATCAAGAAGGAAAACTCACGGCCAGAAGAGCTTACAGTCTGGTTTGAATTAAGAGCCGTTATCAGCTGGAGGTAACTGACTGCGTTGTGACTCTAGGATTACGTTATGGGAGAGAACCCCCAACCTTGCGGGGCTGCGAAGGGACTTCTTCTTTATGATAATAACTGACAGGACATTGCTGCGCATGATAATGGAGCTGCTCAGCTGTTGCGTACGTGTGTACGTTGCCGGTCTGTGTGCGTCCCGATATATTCTCTGTAAAGATATCATTAGGCATTGTTTGGATTTTCTGCAAATCGCTGTTATTTATACTCTGTTCTCCTGAGCTATGCCGGGGAGATTTGCCCATTACTCTTCATTTGCCAGGACATTTTTTTCCTACATATGTATTACAATAACTCAATATTATTTAACCTCTTCTGCGGAACGAGGTCACTAATGTAATATCAGGCTGATTTTGTTTGCCGTGAAGAAAACAAACCATTAGTAATTCATCTTTTATCCGAGACCTTTTAACGTCGGGGAATATTTAGCAGCTGTTTCTCCGACGAACTCCGTCTTGGTTATCCTGAAAGAATCGCTGCAGTCATTCCATACGTTGGAGGCTCCTGGTAAAGCCAGGTTGGGGACTACAATTCCCACAATCCCCAATGACCGTCGCTTGCCATCGCATGCAAATAAGTGGTGTTTTTCCAATGCTATTAACCCCAAACTATTCCTGGCTTCCTTTGTAGTTTAATAAGTCTTCGAGACCGGATCCTCCATTTCAGCGCCCGATCGCAGGGCGCCATATTGGAAGGGTCACCTATTCTCACATTGGCTTCTTTTGATGACCTTTCTGCTCTTCCTTTTGATTAAACGCCCAGGAATACCTACCTATCCCACGTCTTTTATCCAGACAAAGAACCCGTCTTTGGGGTTCCGCGATGCGGGTTAGCAGAACGCTGTGCGTGATTCTCCCAGATTGTAATAGAGCGACGGAGCCGGTAGTCAGGGCAGTAGAACGGGTATTTAATTGTGTTGGAAACATTAAGTATCTCTGCTTTGTCACTGATAAATCGCATCTATTGTCTCTTTTTAATTGCGCTCCAACCCGCGACGGATCTCCATGAGCAGAACGTTGGTTTCAACAAAATCACTTTTGCAAATAAGCAAACCGCCGGCGAGTCCGCTTCTCTGTAACGTTCCGCACGTCTTACAAACCAACCTAAAAATATAGGGTTTTTTATTATACTGCATATTTTTACATATTTTGCAAAAATATGAATTTACGGCCGTGTATCCAAACAGGAAAATATTACCGTTTAACTGCCTGTGTGCCAGAGGGATGCCGTACAAGTCTGGTGCCGAGGCGTAAATCTAGAACGAGAACCGGTTTGATTTTGATGATAAAGCGGGCCGGGACCTCACGTCCTCCTCCTTAATACCCACGCGGGGTGATAAAGCAGGGAGAGTTGGCTGCACCTCGTAATGCCTCGCTCCCTACCAGAAATTCATCTCGTGATTTCATTTATATCTGAGGGAGGAAGAGAAGAAAGAGCCGGCTCTGGGTGCAGCCTGCGCCATCCGTCCATCCATCATCTCCCTCTCCCTGCCTGCCACCGGCAGATGATTTGATGCACTGCTAACATTTCTGAAAATTACACATCATTTCTCGCTACAAAAGCGCCCGTCTTCAGTAGTGTGATATTTATTTGTCCGTGGCGGTAATTTGAAGGCATTCCTCTAGGTGCAGGTCAGGTTAGCACGCGTGAGATGCCAAGAGTGGGCAGAGAAGGAGCCGGCGTTCCCAGCACATCCGACGGGGTGAACAGAAACAATGTTTTTTATTTTTTTATTTTGAGAGAGATACTGAATAAGCCGCGATTTGCAGGGTGTAGGAGGCGGACACCGCTGCAGATACGGACATTCTGCTGTATTTTCCGCACACGCAGAAGATTATCGCAGATAAGAAACACTTGACCCACTTACTTTGCCCATATGGTCTCTTTTCGCTGTGTTGGACTCCGATTCCCATCGATGTGAAACCATTGCCTGGCTTTTCCCGTAACCGTTTGCGACGGCCGGGTTCTGAAATCGGCGTCGGGAGCCGTGGGGTTTTATTTGGCCGCGGTTTCTCCTGAGACCCAAACTATTTCTCGGGGGTTATTTTGGAAATCAGAGGAGTCTGATTAATGATCTCTAAAAACAAATCACTGGTTCTCCCCGTCATGTTATGGAGTGAATAATGAAGGTCGCATTCATCAAACGCTTTGAAAAATGCTATTTTCCAGAAAGTATCAGACTTAACATCGCTCCTGAGACGGCAGAGATAAAGCTGGTGTTCTTTCTGCATTTAGCGAGAGCGTTAACAATAATTGATATATATGATCTGTCTCTGCCCCGTATCTCTCTATAGAGCATATAGAGATAGAGTATACAGGGATGCTGCTCGGGCTCCTATATTGATTATGATGTTAATCTTGAAGACATTCACAGGAGGAGAGTCAGTACTGAAAAACACAAAGTGTCAGCGCAGCGCTGCTCCATTTCTTCACTGAAATTAAGAAAATGTTTGGCGTGGATTGTGGGATAATTCACGATAATTCTCTCTCTCACACCGGGAATGTTACAGGGGTTCTGTGTTCTGGAGCATACTGGCGTGGGGTACGTTGGGGATATTTGGTCTTGATTCATTCTGTTACATGCTGGGGAGGGGTACCTCAGGGATACCGGGCCTTGGTCCATTCTATAACGTGCTGGGAGCGGATAAGATGGGGATATTTGGTCTTCGCCCAGTTCTCTAACATGTGGGGGATACCTGGTCGTACCCCATTCTGTGACCTGCTTGAAAGGGGTGAGTTGAGGATACCGGGTCTTTGTCTGTTTTGTAAGATATTGAGGAAAGATAAGTTGGGGTTATCTGGTTTTGGTTCATTCTGCAACCTGCTGAGAAGGCATACATTGGGGATACCTGGTCTCGACCCATTCTGTCACATGCTTGAGAGGGGTACATTGGGGATACCTGATCTGATTCTGCTGGGAAGGGGTACATTTGTGGCCCATTCTGCTGGGAAGGGGTAGATTTGTGGCCCATTCTGCTGGGAAGGGGTATGCTGAGGGTGATTTGTCCTGGCTCATTCTTTGAAATCTGACTGTTTTATTCCCGTTCCCCTCCTTGCCGTTCAGATCATTCCGGAGGTTTGTTCAAGCAAATCAATAGATAGAAAAAAAATAGAGCCGTAAACAATGACAGAATCAATAGGAAAAAAAAAAGTATTGAGGATAATTAACCCATCAGCTGCTGAAGGCTGGCATATATGTTGTAATGATTTTATTACGGGACTTGGTCTCCCAAAACTAGACAAGCGATTGCAAATCCTGAGCCAAGAAAGGTGAGGGTAATAGGAGTTTGGGGACAGAATCCACTGACATTGACTCCAGATAAGTCATTATTTATTTATTATTATTATCTTTCCCCCTTGAAAAATAAACTGCGCATCAGGAAACTTTAAGCTTGATGGTCAATCGATGCTCGTAAACCCAGGAGTAAATCAAGGTGATTGATTATCTTTCATTAAAAAAAGACTAGTGTTCTATAGTAAGCTTGACTTTATATATACCTGCGTTCCCGTAACATGCATGAACTCATTGTACGCTGTCCCTATATAATAATATAATCTTATATGAAGATCCTACATCCGGTTTCTTCTGCCGCTCATATTCTAGCTTCGTATCTCCTCTCAGGAGCAAGATATCCTTATTCTTTATTATTATTATATATATATATATATATATATATATAATCACCATCATATCCAGCGGCCATGAGTACAAACAATGTCAGTTGTGTCCTTGTGTGAGTGCCGCTCTGAGTGTTGAGTAGTGTAGTTGTGTGTATTTGTGGGTCTGTGGATGCTGTGAGTGTCTGTTGTGCACTTTATGTATTTATGTGAATGTAAGTATTTTATGTGCGTCTGCCGATGTGCGGCCCCCCGACAGGTCTCTGCCCAATTGGGTTTGACGCTCCTGGACTGGAGGGTAAATCCTCCCTGAATCGGGAACAGAATTTCAGGCGGCTCGTATGTTTTTTGTAGTTGATGTTAGCCGGCGGGGTGTATGAAGTAGGTCACGGAGTTTGGGCCGATCACCCAGACAAATACCCCGTTTGGACTTTTACTTCTTTCCTGCACCAGCATACATTCAGTATGTGAGTTTCCTCATAGCTGATGTATTTTAAATACGTTTATTAATATAGTTTGACCTGCCTGATAGTATGCTAGGGGTATTTATGGCCCTTACCGGCCCTACTTCTATCGCCTGCTCAGAACTAAAAAGAGCTCTAAACCCAACAGGCACATCATGAAATTATGCTGAGAAAGTTTTACGCTTTAGAACGTTTGTCGCTATCGAGCTGTTGTTAAACTACAAATCTTTTAATCCCCCAAACTAAAGACGTCTACCCCTGGCTACCTGGTTCATCCTTGGATCAAGAATAGAAAGGCTGGGTGGAAGGGTAGAACGTGATGGACACGGGGCTTCTGGACCTCACTTATTTTCCCACTATGATATTCTATAATTCCCAACAATATATGCGATGGGTCAAACTGCCCAAAACCCATAACATTTCTACTCAATTCTGTAGGGAAAAGGCTGGAGGGGAGTCTTTCCTCCTCCCGAATCACAGGGAGAGACACTCGGACACCAATGAAGACATTCGTTAAACCTCCGTCGACCGGGTCATTCCCGTGGTAGATTATAAAGGGTCCGGGGGGTATCTGGTGCAATTAAAAAGGTCCGTTCCTAGAAGAAAAAAATAAGAATAAGAATGGTTTCATCTTTAGTCTATCTCTTTCTAAGAAGCAGGAGTGCGAGCAGCGACACGATGACAAACAGGATTTACATCTGAACCGAACACCTCGAGGTACAATAATAAAAAGGTGAGATCAAGGTGAGGGAAAAAGATTCTGGGACTCAAAGGGACACCGAGAAAGGGCAGAAATAACCGTATGAGAGACGGAACCGCGGAGATCCGTACAGATTAGGAGCGGACCCCGAGGCGCTGCGAGCGGACATGCATTATTTATCACGCGTTCACCAAATCCCACTCTCTGCAAAAGAAATAAATGAGCGGAGAATTTCTCGCTGCGCTGAGATATCCGACGTCTTTTCGTCCTCTGTACCCAGGGCCACCATTTTTCTTTAACCCCCCGTGCCTTTCTCGGCCGTCTCCGTGCCATGTCGCGGCTGAATGTCGCGCAGAGGCCGCCGTGAGTGATAATTTGCTCTCCGAAAGCCTATTTGGGGAGCTGGAGTTTTGACAGAGACAGCTGGTGTCATAAATTGCCTTGTCTCATTTGGTTACTATACGGTGGCAGGCAGCGCCGATTTGACGGGGTCTTCGGAGAACGCTTAAAACCTATTAAACCTTCGGAGCTAAGAGTTTGCAGAATTGCATCGAAGGAACGAGGGAGGAAAGCAGCCGAATCAGCGGCCAGCGCCGGATAATGCGAACGGAGAACTATTTTATTGCTACCTCCGAGATTTAGCCTGTCTAACAACTGAAACTCCAAGAACTCAATTTCTGTATCGCTGAGCTCGGGGCGGCTTTAACACTTTGTGTGCTAGAGGGGAGTGACGGCCTCGGACACTTTGTATCCCTTGTGCAAGAATTAACCTCACAATGGACTTCTTTTTTGGTAATACCGGTGCTTTTAACACAGGAAAGATTTTAACAAAATCCTTGTAGGACCTACTTAGGGCAGTAAAGAATACTGCTATGTAGATCTATTCATTTCCCATTAAACTTGATTGTTACTTTCCTTAAAACAGTAATAACCTCCATGCTTTTCAGTGCCTTCTGATATTTTTTCCCCCCCAAATAAAATGCAATGTCCTGCCAGATCAGCGGATGAGTTTTCGCAGGTTTCTGGGGGAAGCTTTTTTCCGTTGCTCCCTCCACTTCCTGTTCTTTTTGCTTCAGCTGCATCCACATCGTCGCAGATATGGAATTAGGTCACAATAAGCGGTTAAATGTGTCCATTCGTATACGTAAGTCATCGAGACGCGTGCCAGCCTCTATATAATAAGAAAAGACCGCCGGCTCCTGCGGGGGGAAGAAGTACTTAGTGGAAATTTAACCAAAAATTGATTAGAAATCAATGAGCAGAAAAAATACCTCTTTTTCCTTAATAGTGTAATGGGAAGCTCTCAATAGTTCATTAGTAGCAGAGTTAAAGCTAATGGCAGTAGGGGGAGCGCTTTTTACCAGCTCAGACGATCTGCTGGCACAGGCAATGCTCGATGTGTAAAGAGACCGCTAGGAAAATCCCTTCGGCGTCCCGTTATTACCGCAGATCCCCAGCCCCGAGCCGGAGTGGCGTATCAAGTTAATGACGAGTATTTTTGGTGGTAATTGTTTGGTCGGGAGGGCGACCGGTAACGATGTATCCCTGAAAGTGCTGCGTTCTCAGCTTTTACCGGGAACGAGGGTAGGACGCGGCACGGCACGGGCGCTCTGTTTTTAGGTAGGAGACTTGGATGAAAGTAATGTGCGCTTGATTGGTCTCTGCTGGGACTTGCTCAGAAATGAGAGGTTGAGGCGGGGGTTTGCTGCAAGGACTACGCGGCAGAAACGCAGGAGGTCCCCTGGGATTGCACTCGGTAAAGAGTTGGATGGCGAAAAAGAGGTCACCGCATGTTTTACAAAGGAAGGAATAAACAGGATGGAAGCGGTGAAACTGCGCTGCTTGCTTTTCTTGATTCAGTTATTTTGCTTCATTAAAGCCAGATTCCCGCTTATGCCGGAAGTTATCCAAAGGTTTGGTGCTACCGGTGACATAAAGCGTCTGTCTCTAGTGTCGCTATCAATGGTGATGGCAGCTTCCACGACACAGCGATAACGAGTAGAGCCCATAATTAGATCGTATCACAGCCTGGGGGGTGAAAATAATCTGCCAAAGGATGACGGGAACCAGTTCTTTGGCTGGTGACATAGTTAAGGTCCGTGCCGGAGACCAAGGCAGGCAGTATGGAAGCTGAGGTCAACGCAGGCAGCAGGCAAGATACTGACCCGGCTTCATAAAGGCAAGAAAAGCGATTACTGAATGAGAAACCGGTAATAAATAACCCGACGCTCACGCGCTCCTTTTTGGCTGAATGTTGCTGATGGTAGACATCACAGGCCCTGTGACTAGCACCCGGCATACGCAGAAAATAACGGGGTGTAAGAATTTCTCACCCGCCGCCACGAGGATAATTGTATATCCATACATCGTGCATCCATGCGTCTGCTTTCCAATGCCAAATCAATAATGACCACAGACACTGGCGCGGTCTTTGGGTCCAAAGCCATTTTCTCTTTGCCGTGACTTGGGAAATGAATACAGAGAAATGTATCGACTGGAATGATAGTAGCGGTCCGTATGGGGGCTTGGAGCGAATACAGGGGGCTTTTACGACGCTATGTACCAGGCCCGGCCATTTAACTCCCATTGCGTGATTATAGACTATTTCAGAGATGAAGCCCTAATACCATCAAAAAGCATGGATTGTTTTTAAAGCAATTATGTTGGCGTTTTAGTCCAGAACGTCAATGTAAAGGGGAATGTTTGCCGCAGGTAGAAATCACTTGCATAATTAACTCTTTGAGAGCCACGAAGGATGGTTCCCCGCGGTTCTCTCAGCAACACTCAAAGGATTGCGGTTCTCTTGAGATGAGAAGGTAATTACAATGCGTGAGCCGCTACGATGGGTTCATTACGGAGAGTCTCTATCCCAATGTCCCTTAATCTGCCCAATATGGAAAAGTTTTTTAATTAATCTAATGGGTTTCACACAGCAATTAGCCACGGCGAGAAACATGAAGTTATTAACTGAAGTATGAAGGAACGGATGCAGCCTTTAGACCCGGGGACACCGATTCAGAGAAAATGATAGTAACACAAGGTGGGAGGAATTTGGTGCAAAATGATACATTTGGCGATTTGATCAGATAAGGTGATTGGGTCTTGGTACATCAATCGGCCCCAATATTTCCTTGGATAAATGCCTTATATCTCCAATCTGTCCATTGACCCCCACAATGACCTTAAATCCCAAAGAGCGAGTGCTGAATCGTGTGGTGGGAGCCCAGCCTGGGGTCTTACTGGCCAGGACCGGGAATACGGACATTAAACGCCGTCCGAGCTGGTGCTGCACTTCCAGAGAAAACACAAGAATATTCATTTTTAAAATTGTATTTATGACTTTATTCCGAGCTCTTAAGTACCGTTGTGGTAAATTCAGCCCAACGCAATATAATAAAGCCACGAATCTCCGTACGGCTGTACGACGGCGCTGATCGGCTGCCTCCGGCGCTCCAGACCCCCCGGTCCGCTCGGCTCCGTGGACTGTGAGATATTTCCTTGTAATGATATTTTTTCGGCTGCAGATTTTGTTCTAATGAAATCTTTATCCCGACGCGCCGTATGTGCTGGCGGTTTCTTGGCAATTTCTCCCTTCTCTACAGCAAAGTAATGAAAACGCAGGAAAAGTGAAGGAGGTTTGCTGCACCCCGGTGCTGAGAAGAATTTGATTCGGCGTCCCCTTCTCTCTCCTCCTGGTCTAATGAACCGAGGAAGCTTCCAGAGTTTCAGGATTGAAACATTAGTTTGATGCTGATGGCATCTTGGGGCAGTTCCACCCCCTGAAATAGTTAAAATAAGAATGATTTTAAATACAGTATAGGGAAGCCCAAGATGTCTACATCAGATAAGGAGCCCCTGAAACGTGCACCCGTCATGTGATATGCTACGGACACTATATAAAACAATAAATAATAATAATAAAATAATAATAATTCGCTACGCGTTCCTGTTTGTTTGTTGCGTGTTAATGTCTTTTCCTACAGTGTCAGCTGCCATTTTTAACGTGTCGGCATCCGTGTGCCGTTGATAATGTGTTGTATGGTCTCCTTTTTAGGTGACAGATGGTGGGACCATCAGACAGAAGATTTTCACGTTTGATGCTATGTTCTCTACCAACTATTCTCACATGGAGAATTACCGCAAGAGGGAGGATTTGCTGTACCAGTCAACTGTGCGGTAAGTCACTGTCCCCACTACTCTACCCCCATAACTGTACAGTGTGCAGAGACCCCAAAATACTGGTGTGCAGAGGCCAACAAAACTTCAGTCTGCATAGAGACGACAAAAAGGTATTCCGGAGACCTCCTCCAAAACTAAACAGTTTGCCAAGATCCCCAAAACTAGTCTGCAGTGAACCCCCCAAAAAACTTCTACAGAGTCTTCAGTTTGCAGAGACCCTTGCAGTGTATAATCTACAGAACTCAAAAGCTAGGGAGACCATACGGGTTGTGGATATGTGGAATATCCTTCTGGCAGAGGTGGTAGGTGCCAGTGCAATGAGAAGGTCTAGGTATGAATTCATTAGAGGCAGTGAGTGCTCTACCGCCTGCGTGAGCCTCTTGGGTCTCGCGGAGCGCCGAGGCACCAGGGACTCCGGGTCCATTAACCGTTTATATAGCAGGAAGACCAGCGAAGACATCCATAATGTGCTGCGTGCCAAATCCATAACAACCTTCCCAAGGTCATGCGTCGGACATGAATTGGTCTCAATCCAAAGTCATTAACTTCACAAGCGAGAGAATCAACCACAAAGCCTCCCTCGTTCCATCTGTAGGGCGAGAAGAGTGAGCGGGAGCGTGATTATACGCCGAGAGAGGTAAATGGGGATAGGGGAGAGCAGATGAAAGCCACTGCCAGATAAAAGTCATTTTTGTGGTGGATCCTGAGGCCGCGCAGGCAATCGGCTGTTAGGAGGCAAATTTTTATCATTTCAAAGATAAAAATCCGCTCCTTCCATCCTCCGGAGCGATCTGGGTTTCATTTCTGTGGCTTTATTTGATAAGCTCCGAGGTTGCAGTAGTAATTATCCCACAAGAAAAAAAAAATCCCTCTGCTTTTTATTTTGTGCCGGATAACACTTTTGACATCTATTCTGCCCTCTATTGCCTTGTAAAAACAATCGTGAAGTAACAGCGGTGTACAGGGAGGATTCTAGAATAGAGAGAATCCCGGCAGAATTCTAGATTTCTGTTACTATGTATCTGAGTCTTTAATATTTCAACAGAATGCTCTCTCTTTTGGGCATTGCAGCCCTCCATCCATTGAGCCAGCCTGTGATGTCATGAAGCCCGTCATGATGTCATGAAGCCAATAGAAACGCTGAGGTCCCTGACCCCTTTTAAAGGGGGTCGGAGCCTACGGGAAACATGCTCTTCGCCGGGAGGTCGGGCAGGCGGCATAGAGCTTAACACCAAAAATAGCCAATTTCTAAAATATCCAGACGTCTTAAGTACAGAGAATTTAACCAACTTTGCATGGTGATGAGGCTGCCTGATGGACTGAACGCCGACGAAGACTGACAGAGGCCGCAGGCGAGGGGCAGACAATCTAGAGACGGCTTGGAGATGACGGCAAAGTTATTGAAGTACGAAAGGAAGTGAGAGAAATTAAAGGCAGGCAAATGTTGCGTTATGGCATGGAGCGCAGGGTAATACTGCAAGCAATATCGCTAGATTGGAATGGAGCGGAAAAGGCAGAATTTACATTTAAATGAAGGTATTTAGAAATTCTTACATTCCAACAGAGAGTAAAAACAGCAGGAGAGATGGACACGGGAGGTGGGAAAAGGGATGAAGGACAAAAAAGAGAAATAAAGGAATGGGAACAGCAGGTCATTTGGGTAATGTTCTGGGGAACGAGGAAGGAGAGCGCGGCTTGGTGTCGGCTGCATGGCTGCTCTCCGGGGGTCCAAATGTCTCGTTCGGTTGGGGGCAGAACGCGGTAATGGGCTTAGGGGTGTCTGCACCCCCTGACAGGTACTACCTGGCCACTCACGCGAGACAAAGAGACATCCGATACAACCTGGCAGTCTCTGCGCTGGAGGATGTCTAGCTAATGAGCTTGTTTATATCCGCACACCTTCGCTGCTTTCATTATCCCTCCCCAGGGAGAGGAGTACCCGGGAGGGACAGCCAACTCTGTCCGACACTCGTTGTCTACAATGTTACAACCAAAGAATGATTTGTGCTCATCAAAGTAAATGGATTTACCAAAACTCATAAAATCGCCTTCAGATAGCACACACCCGGCCCCGGGGCCGTCTCTTCTGTAGGTCTGTTGGGACAATGAAGGGAAATCAAGGGATTTGGAAAATTCTGCTAATCGCTCCAATCACATATTCTTCCGCGTGTCTCTCCACTGGCCCGACACCGTCTGCTGTGACTGATACGTTTATACGGTAAATGTCTGATCGCCGGCAGGCAGTCTATTGTAAGCTTATATATATACGGTATATATATATATATATTATATTATTCAAACCCACCTCTGCGGTTGTCTCGACGTTAAGAGCTTCATTAGAAAAACCAATTGTGTTTGTGTTCTCGGAATCTTTTCAGAGGTCTCGGTGTCCCCGCTCCACCTGTCACCGCAGTAATCACAGCGGCCGGGAAAGTGCCGGTACAGGGGATCCCGGACGCCCCGCTGGCCCCGTTCAATGTACGGAGGGGGGAATTAAACTCAACAGGGCTACCGAGCTTTAAATAAATAGACTCGGAGCTTCCTGATCGCTGCTAGTATCCATGCGCAAGCACGAGGTTACGGTGCATTATATACTGAGTGCGACAGACACTGGGGTAATAAAACCTCAATACCCCTCTACACCCCAATACCCATACACATGACAGAGACGTCGGGGTCTCCTTGAAAGTATTCTGAAAGGCTCCTTTGTAAAGTCGGGCTCTGTGTTTTACGGAGCATTAGGAAAGCTAATCCCTCCCCGGTAATACAGATGTCTGGTGATGTCATTAGACCTGCGTAACCTCATTCCCTCTTTATACAAGCCGGATATAATCAGATCACTGAACGGTGACAGGATTACTTGATTAAAGCGGCTCTGCTGAATACACAATCCAAACAGCCCCTTTCATACCGCGCTCTAAACATCACTTCTTTCTGCGCTGTTTGATTTCCCAAATTGTAGGAATTTCGCATCAAATATCAAAAAGATAAAAACCTAGAAACACTCAGAGCGTGGATCAAAAAAATAAAACCTAGAAACACTCAGAGCGTGGATCAAAAAAATAAAACCTAGAACACTAGTGCATGGATCAAAAATATCCTAGAAACACTCAGAGCAATTGGATGCAAAAATAAAACCTAGAAACACTCAGAGCATGGATCAAAAAAATAAAACCTAGAAACACTCAGAGCATGGATCAAAAAAATAAAACCTAGAAACACTCAGAGCATGGATCAAAAAAATAAAACCTAGAAACACTCAGAGCGTGGATCGACCAAAAATACAAAATGGGATCAAATGGACACTTTGTTAATCTTTGTAATGAAGGAAAGTTGGTGAAGTCCTTGGTAGACCCCAAACAGCTGTGGTGTTGGAGACCCCGTGACAGGGCAAGCGAGGGAGATGGAGCCCCAGGTGAGAATCCAACAAGGTGAAGAGCATCGCCCGCGGTGTCCTAAAAGCTAATAAATGGCTTATGGTCCGCGTTCCTGGGCTGAAATAAGTAGCGTGAAGAGGCAACGTCCGAGAGCGAGTGATTTGAGTTATAGGTAGAACAACAAAATTCCCGACATTTCTGCCCAATCCCAGCAGCTTCTTTCATGAAATCTGCGCATTCAAAGGGTTAACGGCAGTGAACATTGTGATTGGACGCTGAAATCCGGCTACATTGTAACAAGTGAGTAAGTAAAAGCCGTTCTGGACACGTACGATTAAGTTACAAGTATAAGCGGATCGCCTCGCCTGCAGTAAATCGCGGGCCGTTTATGGCGTCTGCTGAGAGAGGCTTTTTGGTCTCAGTGTTTTGGGCAGCGCATGCTTTATGAAGCGATTCATATAAATCTAATTGGAAACGAATATTTTGTCTTTCTGCTGCTTTCAATAAACTGCCCGAGGCTTTCTGGGCCTCTTTCAGCCGACGTTTTCATCTGCTTTATTGGGAGATTGGAAATGAAAATGGCCGCGTTATCATTTATTGAATCCTGCCCCACATTTGTCAGCCCGCTATACTCCGCTGCTTATTTGGAACAACGCCTCCGAGTCCGGTCTCCACGAAGCGCGTCATTTGTTTTGCTAGCGCATGCACGTGCCGGGTTTCTGGATGTCAAAAGATCAGCGCCCTGCTGCAGAATCTTCACAAACCCTAGCGTTCCAGGTTGGTATTAAATGAAGTTATCTCGGCCCCGCTGGCGTTTGCCCCATCTCTCCTCCACCCTTCTCTGGGACAGATCTCTGAGAGGGGGGCAGATTTCCCGAGCACCTTCTCTGACATCAACCCTCTGATTCTCTCCTTCCAGCTCCTTCCTATCTCAATCTTTTTCATTCCTCATTTGAAAATCCCTTCTCTCCTCCACGCTTTAGCTCTTCTCACCATATTTATTCTGTTTCACCCACAAACTAACAAGTGATGCTAGTTGTTCTCTAATAGTTCTTCTTTCTTCCTATTCTTCTTTCTTTTTCTTTTTTCCTCCATGATACATTTCTCTCTCTTCTCTCCTTACTTTCCTTCCCATCTCTCCATTCGCTCTCCCTTTCACTCTTGCCCTTCTTTTGAACCCCTCACTCGCCCTCGTTTTCTCTCCTCTGTATCTCCATTCCCTCCTTACCAGATCTCTCTCTCTCTCTCTCTGTCCCCGTCTCGCTCTTTCTCTCCCCGTTTCTTCTCCTGTATGGAAGCCGTGGGTACGTTAGGTACATTAATCAGTGCAGATTGGGGTTTTTGGATTAACCTTGAGATTTAGGGATTCTATGCGGACGGTAAACCTGCCAATTCCCAGCTCCGCCATTAGAACCCCCGAAAACTGCTGCGTGCCGTGTATTCTATAGATGGGATTAAAAGAAACCTCATTTTCTTCATCAATTTTCCGAGGAGCGCGCAGCGTTATTACGGTGGAATGATCTGTAAAATGGGTTATCGTATTTGTCGAATGGTTTAGGAGGCTTTAATTGGGCGTCTTTGTGCTGCGTGTACACAATATCCTCATTTTAGCGTCGGTGCCGTGTGCTGCCGCGTGTGGAAGCGGGGTCAGCATTTTTAAATGGCAGTGACCGTTTCGCAGGACACGCTCTTTACACGCGGTTTAGAGGAGCGTGTCGGATGCAGACCGCAGAGGGCCAGCTAATGGGACATTTAAATCCCCCGTTACCCAGCATGCACGGCAGCTTCCCAGGAAAGTATAACATTATATATCGCGTAAACACAAGCCAGTTTCACAGTGAAGAGTTATTATCATCATTATGGGGGCCGCTCACCCCTTGGCAGAGGAAGAGTTAAATCGGATCAGTACCCGCTGTATGGATCTCTATTCCCAGTACTAAGGTTTCCCCGCACGGCTTCTGCGAATTAATCAAAGCCTCTCTCTTCCAAAGCACTTTTTTCCGTCTTCATGATACTGGCGGGGATTTGCTTCTGGGCAAGAAAACACTCAATTATTTAACTGTCAAAAAAAATATGAGTTAGTAGTTTAGGTTTTTTAGAGAACAAAAAAAAATATGAAACCGCGAGGAAGAGAAAAGCCAAACCTCAGGGAAACGGTGTAGGCAAAGTTTAAACTGGCAAAAGGGAGAAAAGCAGTAAATATCGCAGAAAAATCCGTCGGGACTCCAGCCTCCCCCCCCCGTTCCTTATCTGCTAGCATCGTATGCTCATCTCACTACTTCATATTATTTATATATATAATATATACACATATACATATATATAGACACACACACATATATATACACTCACACCCCAGTTATATTAAAGCCGGTTCCTTTTCCGATTTTCCGCTGACGGAGGCTCGAAAGCTGCGGCCCGCCGGAATACCTGCCAATAATGAGTTGTTTTTTTTTCATATACATGATAACTGTTGCAGGCAGAAGTGATTTATTTCCGATGTGAATGACATGTTAATTTCTGAGCGCTGATACCGTAGCTGCGAAGCATTCATTTTGTTTGCAGGATCAGCAGTCTGCGGTAGAGGTATCAGAACACGCTCCACTAAGCCTGGATTCATCTGAAATGGGTATTTTAACAATAAAACAGCTTTTGCAAATAATAAATATCATCTCTTGTATTTATCCTGCCGCATCGCTACCCAGCGGGGGCCGGAGAGAGTCCTGGGTGTTTCTGGAGCTCCGTGCTACAAAGTAACGTCTTCGCACCCTGGTGTAGCGGATAACCGCCGAGAATACTTTGTTTAATGCACCCCACCGTACTCTGCGATCCTCCGGCCGTTCCAGAAGTGCATTTCCCTAAAAGACAACTTAAACAGAGAAACGTTTTATTACGCCTGACGCATTTTACTGCTCTAGAACCACCAGTAATATTACGACTGCAACAAGGATTCTTTCCTGGCCTCGTTATCTGCCCAGGAGATGGTGAGCTTTTCTGTGATGCTCCTCGGTGATGTAAAACTAAAGGGATCTCAAGAAAAACTTCCTTCCATCTCAGCCTCCGACCCTCTAGCGTTAGATTCCGCTATCTTGTTGTAACTTTTATTCTCCTTTGAAATAATTTCCCTCCCGTCCTTAAACTCCTTTATGTCTCTCTTCTTTCCCCCCAAGCCGGAGATATTGAGACCCCTCAGTCTTTCCTGATAACATTTATCTGCAAACCGTTCCCCGTCGGCTCCTCTGAACTCTCCGGATTGTCTATATTCTTCTGGAGATGAGGTGTCCACAACTACGCTCCGCGCCCTACTTTGTTCTGTTGCATCGCCTGCTTACCTTTGCGAGCCGGAGGCGAATCTCCTCTTCTCCTGGTGGATGCCGTCCGCTTTCAGCCTCGTGGCTTCCCCACCTGTTAGACGATGTGAGTAGACGCTCTGAAACAACCAGACTTTGAGTCAGGAAAGACATTTTCCGTATTGAAGGAACATTTGCAAAGCCTTCCAGCTGTTTTAGTCGATGAACTAGCATTAACCCTTCACGTTAGATGGAGCCATCTCCGTAGTAATAGACGTCTTAATGAGGACCTCTCCCCCACAATCTGCTACAAAAGAAAGATTAACGGCAGCTAAACGGGCAAACCGGTCCCCTCGTGTAATGCTTTGAACCGGCAGCATGGCAGCTGTGGTAACGCGCCGCGTGTCGACACTGAGACGCATAGGAGGCAATTCATTAAGTTTGCGTCTCACTTTGACTTTATTAGGAGACGTTGGCACGAGTGGCCGTTTCAGAGCTTGATGAATCGTTACTACACAGCTCTCTTAAAGAAGCCTTCTTCTCGTTTATCGGTGTAATGTTTCCGATAAACAGAATGCGAAAGTGTTTTGACTTTGTGGTCAGCAGGTATTGGAGATGATCTGCGGAAATCACAAGGCCATGTGTTGTAGGTGATGGCTGAGCTGGTAGGGGGCGACATTGCAGAAGCATGCGGTATGAGGCAGCGGTAACATCGTCTGGGGTGTCTGCTAAACCTGGGGCCGGTCCCGCTATTATGGGAGAAAAGCTAAATCAAGAGATCTCCCCACATTCACTAAACATTATACGGGGCCAGCTCAGGCTGGTGTGTTGCAGGTTTCTCTGATGAGCTCAGGACTGATATGACATCACTGTGGTGCACTGCAGTGACATCATCACAGTGTAGACTGACACTAAGAAACAGGCTGCAGCTGATGGCAGCGTTGGGGACATTGCAGATGCTACATGATTTTAGATTTGATGATATTGATCATTCCGAGTTCTTTGTTGGTCTTTGGTTAACGCGCGGCTCTATGGTAGCGATGTCTGCATGGTGGGTCTCCAAAATATCTCTCTCCGTTTCAAGCAGAGGGCCGGAGGTTTAATGAATTATCACCGCTCTAAGCCTTTCTGTTGGAGCATCGCAGCCTTAATTAATGGCTGAAAAGTTCCTTTTGGGCTCAAACTTGGTAAGCTGCTTCAGAAATCCATCTATCAAACTCTCTAATGAAAGTGATGGATCCGGGAGGCTCGCGGGGGAAAGTGACGGTAATGGAAGAAGGGATTTCTCATCGATTTTTGTTAGCTAAAAACAAAGCTAATTGCTGTAAAAAGAATGTACCGAGGCTTCTTTCTGGAGGAAAATGAGATGGAGGAATTGGCCGCATCACAAAGGGAACCTGAACTCCGCGTCCGCTCGGACCATTCTTCCGTCTGATTAAGGAACGGGATGAACTGCAGCAGCTTCAGTTCTTCTCAGCGAGGAGCCGTAAATGGTTCTCCTTTATGCTTCTTTATGGCGTCCAGGCAGGAGACGGTAATATGGCGTTTTGGGGGAAAGATCACTGCGGTTTCTATTGTGGTCTTCGTGTTTCGAGCGGCCGGTCTCCTGTAGGGCCATTATCTCTCGATGTTACAGTAATTGGAGGAATTATAATCTCCTCTCTTCTTTATTGTGTATTTGCCGAGGTATAACTCAGCCGCAGGACGCCGAGCTAACGTGCTGTACCCAGGTGTAATAAAACCCAGAAGCCTAGCGTTTATCCCTGAACAAAAGTGTGCATTTGAAATCATTGTGCGCATGCAGATGATCTGATTGTATGTATGCTCATTGTGAGACCCATCCTTGGCTGAACAGCTTACAGTCTGTCGTCCTGTGGTGTTTTGTGGCTATTGAATAAGGGAATACTTGAGTAGGAAGAGAACGCTGCATTGTCAGCCGGAGTCATCCTTACGTCGATTCCAATTCCCAATGTCTCAGACATGGCAGGATTGGGGTCTCTGCCCCACCTGATGAAGGCGTTTCCCAGGAATGTTAGGTGCTTCCAGTTAAATAGAGAATTTTGTTGATCATTTTGTGTAGATTGGGTTAAAACTGACAATTTTACTCACTGGCCATATAATAACTTTAACGTGCCAAGCGTGGCCCTTCGCGAGTCTGGAGCGTGGGCTGTTGGACCCGCGGTGGGGACCTCCTATAAATACCCTTCTCAAATGACGTGTGAAAAGCGCTCCATTGTCCATCGTAAGCAGACTGTGCAGAAGACTCTTGTGCAGCAACAGAAAAGCGCGCATGGGGTTGTTACCGGGTCATGCGGAACAAATACTTCTGATGGACGCAGTAATTGGGTTCCCGTGTACGGCGGTTAACACGCGCTCTCGGTCACTAACCTCTTTGTTGCTGGATTGACTTGTCATCCGCGCGTTACACGGCAGCCTCGCCTGATACATAGTTACACAAAGAAAGGTTTGCACGTACCGCTGTATTTACCCGCAGAAAGGAATATGTTTCTTCTCGCAGCTTTCCAATAAAATGGGATACGATTGGCAGACACAGAAAATCTTTGTAGTCGCTTTTTTAATTTCCTGACTGTAAGCTCTTTGGACCAGAACCACAACAATGGGAAAGTTCTTGCAAAATCTTGCGATGTTGGGGCTGGACATTGATATTATAGAAGCACCGCGCGGCTTCATTGTATGAGTTTGAGTGACACCGCTCCGACCGGCGTATACGAGACGCACTCGCACATTGTGTTTGCCCAAATCGCTTAGCCAGGCGCAATAATTAGGAACAAAATCATCCTACAAGGCAACGCTGACTTTAATTCCCTGGCGGATTCGCAAACTAAGATCCCTCCGATGCCAAAAGGAAATGTATCAAAAAAAGAGAATGGGTGACCTGGGGCTGAGAGCTTTCATTGTGTGAAGCGCGTCCTCTGTCATCCTCCGAGGTGCTGCTCCTGGCAATCATTTAGCAAGAAATGCTGATGAGAGCATCCCGTCCGTCCTCTGGCCAAACAGATTCATTCAAGGGTCTTGGCCAAGAAGCAGTCAGGTTCACAGCTTCAAAGCCTGTTAACCGCTGGCATAGAGGCAGCAGCGTGCCCCCTCCGGCCCTCCTCTGCTCGTGCCCCCCCCGGCCCCTCCTCTTTGTGCGTGCGCCCCCCCGGCACCTCCTCTGTGCGTGCCCCCCCCCCCGGCCCTCCTCTGCTCGTGCCCCCCCCTGGCCCTCCTCTGCGGGCGTGCCCCCCCGCCCTCCGGCCCTCCTCTGCTCGTGCCCCCCCCCTTGCCCTCCTTCTGCGCCGTTGCCCCCCCCCGGCCCTCCTCTGCGCGTGCCCCCGGTCTCCCCCTGTCCTTTGTATCACCCGGTTGTTGGTGTCCATTCTTTTATCTATTGGGGTAACATCCTTCTAGCCCTGGGGCTCTTTTAGCCAGTATTATACCGCAGCTTTACTGGAAATGTGGAGAATCTCTTCCTTAAGATAACTACCCCTATATCCCTTTCTGTGCCGGGGGGGGGGGAATAAGTACCCGGTGGGGCAAGGACGGACCGGCCCGCCTGC
>VKOC01000461.1:4333-15383 GCA_009364415.1 Spea multiplicata
CTAACACACACCGGCACATACATATTCATGCATTGTCATGAATTTCCTGTCTGATGTAAGACTATAATTCCCATCATGCTCACGTGTTATATTTGTATGATGGGACTTCGAAGACCAGAAAGCCCAAGATCATCTGCCTCCAGATAAGTGCCACTAGCCCAGCTGGCTTAGATTTATAGGACTAAGAGCAAGAGGCAGCTGTATCGCAAATACTGAATGTTAATTTATATGTGTCGCTATAATGGTTTGTTAACTCATTCTTGGCTGGGGCATCACAATGCGCTTTCTAGCACGGGAAGGGTTAATAGAACTTAGAATCTTTCTCGTGTTTAAAACCCACGGATACAACATATGCTAGATTCTAAAGGGACACAAATAATTTGGTTTGGGGAATTATTTGGCTGCGTCTCTGTGAGTGCGGAGGCTGGACTCCATTATTCCCCAGCTGGAAACCCGTCTGATAGATAATTAAACAATTTGTTCACGAGAATACAAATGATTAAACTGACAGTCGTGGAAAGTAAACGGGTAATTAAAACATGGCGGGGCTCCTCAGCTCTTTTTTTTTATTGGTGTTAAATGTTGATTTAAATCCCTGGCCGCAGGTATCTTCCCAAGCCCCAAGAAGTGGGTGTGGTTTAGTTTGAATGGGCTGGGTCATCAGAAAAAATTGAACAAATTGTGGGCGGGGATAATATTTAGTCCAACCAATCAACTGCCTGCTAATATCCGAAAAAATTCAGCTGTACTCCCACTGTGATTAGAAGATAATCCAGGCGGCTGCGTCCCGAGGGAACAATTGTCAATCAGGGCCAGACTGGGGATGATTAAGTGGCCCGGGCGCTTTGAGGCCAATGACTACCAAATCAAGTAAGTGTGGCCCCCGTCTAGTTTGCGCAGGGCCACACGTTATGTTTTTATACACATGCAGCATGTCTGCTGCTATATGATATAGCATTTAATAAAGCCATCCACGTTGGAAACGCTTGGGGGGATTCTGCAGAATATGCATTTGTCCCCGTGGCCCCAAGCAGCTCATCAGTGCCATCCTAACCCCCAAACAACTAGCCTGTGCCCTCAAACAGCTTGACTCTGCCCTCAAACAGCTTGACTCTGCCCTCAAACAGCTTGACTCTGCCCTCATTGCCCCCAGACAGCTTGTTTGTGCAACCACTGTCCCTAAACAGCTTGACTCTGCCATCATTGCCCCTTGCAACATACAATCTGGCACACATACGTAAACACACCTACATGTACACTTACTCATACTAACACACACACCACTTCTATATACACATGCTCACACACAAGCACAACACATACACATCCATGATAACACACACTAATGCTAACACACACTCCACCTCACACCAATTACACATGCACATCTATCCTCACACACATCCATGCTAACACACAAACACTTACACATTCATGCTCATACATACATGTATAAACGCTTTCACATTCATACTCACATACACATTCATGCTCACTGACGTACAAACACACATAGCCCCTTTTCGTTACATAAAGTTTATGACATTTAAAGTGCCACGATTTAGATAATAAAGGCCTGACAATTTTACTGGTTCACTGGGGCTGCCGTGTTAAATTACATTAATATAATTACAAATGTTTCACAAAATGTACATTAAAGCCCACGTCTCACTAAAATGAATAATATGTTGTGTAACCAAGACAGTGAGAGGTGGCTGGGGGAGACGGGGCGAGCATTCCCAGATCGCTATCATTAATGTTAAAGCGCCACCTTACTGGAAACAACAAAAACACTCGTTAATGCCAACGGACCTATCACATGGCAACCAGTAAAGAGGCACAGCAGTGTTAAATTCTATTGGTTGCTATGGTGATAAAACCCACTTTTTGAACTTTGCACCAAAAATCCCTTTTTTTATTACCGTAGTATGAACGGGGGTGGGGGGGGGACTACAGAAACCTGCATTCATTAGCAAAATGTATATAAAACAAACCATTTTTGGTTCCAGCTCAGCTTTGTGGAGCCTGACCCATAACCCTCATTTAATTACGAAAAAAATTGTTAAATAGGACAAATACTTCATTTGTCTAAAACATTCTTTTTATATATTTTTTAAAATTAAATGGAAATGTTTTTCTTTCCAAAAACATTGAAATAAATGAAAATTAAGTTAAATGTAATTTAAAGGTATTGGGAAGACTGTGTACTAAGTACCTTTAAGGGAGTCAACGTATACAGTCGATAGAACGGGATATCCCCAATCGTCCCGGTTTTCCCTGGACAGTCCCAATTTTTAGGCACTGTCCCACTTTTGCGGGCAGTCATGGGTCGATTGGGGGGAAGCCTCGGCTCTGATGTGGCCTCTTCGCAACACCATGGAGCTGAGCGCTACAATGTAGCTCTTTGGGTATGTTGAGTGGGTGGTCTTGCCCCCCCCCATGGGGCAAAAAAACCCAAAAAGTTGGAAGGTGAATATCTTGAAAATGTCCTTTAGAACCTTGGGTAGAAGACCAACGGACCTCTGGTGCCTTCACGGACAGCAGCGACCCTTCTGGTTCAGGGTAATAGGGCTAAGTTGTTTTTCGGTCGGCTCATGCCAGTTTGGTTAATTGCCCCCTTTTAGAGCCCACCTGGCAAGGGTCGCAGTTGAAGGACATCGGTGCCTTTCCCGGTAGGTTCCTCAGCCTTCATCAGGACTCCGCGCATGGCAGGTCCATGAACAGGCTGAACACCGAGCGACGGCTGAAAATCGGGTGACCCGAGACCCTCTTGGGTGGGAACGATGTGATAAAAGCCCTCTGCTGTACAGACACCTCACACACCTCTTCGTCCACACCTGAGTTCAAGGACAACTGGCTCTTTAAACAAGGTGACACGAGGCCACCAATGATTGGCTGGTCCGGCAGACAGTCTGGCTGTTACTGCCACTGCGCAGACATTTTATTGGCCCGCAGCTGTTATTGGAGACTATAATTCGCAGCTCATGCGCTGTATATATCTCTCGCTCTCTCGTTGTCCGTGTGTCTCTGTCCTTCTCGGCGAGACGGACTAACAGACTCTGCAGTTTCCAAGCACAACAGTAACGTTACCGCAGCTGATCGCAAGCATTAGGAGGTCGCCCTGCAGAGAGCGTCTGATGAAGGGTTATTAACGGCTTGCGGCGGTGGCGAGGAGCCTATTTTTAGCCCGCGGTTATATCTGGGAGACGGCGAGGGGCAGTTATAGGTTATACGGGTTATTTCAGAAATAGCAAAAGCAGCAATAAAAGGGGCATCAGCCCTGCTGTGGGGACTGTTTATATATATAGCGCCTTCATATTCTGCAGCGCTGTACAATGGGTGTTTTGGCTTTATCTTGAATGTAAAATAAATCTTCATTGCTGGGACCGTAATAATAATACAATAATAATAAAACATAATAAAAAAAAAAATAATACATAATAAAATAAAATATATTAACAATACAATTATAATATACAAAAAAAATAATACATTAATAAAAAATTATATATAATAAATTATTAATACAATAATATAATGATACATAATGAAAATAATAATAATAATAATAATGATACATGATTGGTTTTATATGTCAAAGTGATTATATAGAACAATTAAATATTCCTCCAAGGCGTGATTCCCGTGATACCCTCAAACCAAGCAAACTGAGCTCCTAGAAAAGAGGGGGGTCGGGGGAAGTATAGAGGGGCGTTAGGAGAGCAAAGAGGGGCATCAGGGGAGGAAAGAGGGGATCGGGGGAGGAAAGAGGGGCATCGGGCGAGGAAAGCCTGCAGTACTGTAAGGTAGAGGGATCCATACCTACTAAGTACCCCAATTTAGGGCAGAGGGACGCTATTATACCCATACGCCTCTGAGACGGTTGAAATATTAACCCTTTAATAACAAAACGTGTTACCTCAATGGCCCATATTCCAGCCCCCATGGAAACCTCGACATGTCATTCTTTAAAGATACACTTAATTGAGTCACCTGCATTCAAGCAGGGATATCAACCATAACATACTGGAAGCAAAAGCAACAAATGGGAGTCCGGAGCAAACCCTGAGAGTACCCAGGTACACTAATACTGTTGGGGTTGGGGTTCACGGCATAAATATTCCAGCATTACATTATTATTAATGACTTTATATTTTCATAATGTTTTTGGTCAAAATGTGTTTTTTCTTACTTTTCATGCATTTTCATATTTTCATGGCTTCTCTCCTCAGCACATTGCAGCTTTTTTGATTAAATGACCCCATTCACATAGAATTACTTTATATTTTATATACTTATGAAAATTGAAGAGGGTCTTTCAAACAGCTTAGAACTATAAGGCGCCTCATTCATTTAAGTCTCTTGTGCTTAGGACTCCGTGTGCAGCCGTTGCTAGGTTACTGAGTCTCGTCCACCTGACGTCTTTCTTCCTCCGCTAACTCGGGCTGAGAATTGACATTGCGCGTGCGCGTTACTTGCCTGGGTAACCCGGAAGTCGGGGATTTGCTTCCAGAGCAGGCAGGCTGCATGGGGCTTTAGAGAGGTCAGACAGGTAAGAGGTTGTTGGGTTGTGTTTAACCCTTTGCATGCCGAGATTTACTGATTTACCCCTCGCTGCTGAGACTTACCCCCCGCGGAGTGATTTAAGAGCTAAAAACTATAGTAATGCTATATGTATTCACAGCTGACCACTGCATGTATGGGTGTGATATATATATATATATATATATATATATATATACTAATGGCAAAATAAATAGTACTGTAATCTATTTACTAAGACAATTAAATGTATATTTTATAAATAAGGGTTCGTAGATACCTGGGTAGCTCCTTAGAGCAGGGCCCTCCTCACCTGTTATAATTTGTTATGTTATATACTGCTTGTCACGTCCTGTTTGCCCATTGTACAGCGCTGTGGAAAATGATGGCGCTGTATAAAACAATACATAATAATAGACGTGGTAAAGAGCTTCAAGAAAGTTTGGAATATACATAAAGCAATCATCATCATCATAATAATAATTGCAATAAAAAGTGCTTAAAAAGGTCGGTGGTAGATAAATGGAACAGCATCCCAGCAGAAGTGGTAGAGGGTAATACAGTGAGGGATTTAAACATGCATGGGTCTTTACAGCAGGAGAAACGGGTGGACTAGACGGGGGCCGGATGGGGCCGATCTGACATCAGATCAAATATAAATCTAAAACATTGATCCCTTAAATCTCGACATTAATATGACTTAGAAAATATCCTTATTCCATAAAAATAACCCATATGTATATATATATGTTTTAAGGCTCTGCGGTATTCCAATTCCATAATATAGTTAATAGGCATCCCTACTAACCAGCGGCCCCCCAGATTACGCGTGATTGGACCCTTTAGAGATGATCGCAGGCCTCCTTAATCCATAACCCAGGAACTATTAAAATCACCGTGCTTAAACAAAAAAAAAGTTGGACAAGTTGTCTTATCACCTTAGAAACCAATGGTCAGTACCATCCTATTGGTTGCCATGGTGATAAAACCACTTTTCCAACTCTGCACTCCCCCCCCCATTTTTCCCCCTTACACATACCCTTGTAGTAGGGATGATGCAATGAGCAGGCTGCTTTTCTCTGATGTCACGTTTATTAGGGCTTTATTACATAACACTGCCCATTCCACCGCCAGTCACCGCGTGATTATTTTTTTTACAGGTGACTTTTATGGGATTCCAGCCGTGCCTCTCGGAATAACGTTAGGGGCGATTATCTCGCTGCCACGTCCTGCGTTAGGTCTTAGTGACGAGAAAGGTATGTGCAGGTTAACCCTTTGGGTGCCGGAGGGGAGGGGTGATACCCCACCTGGATTGCACCCCTAGCGTTTAGCATATTGATAGAACTACAATATATTACAGAGAAATAAAAATGATTGTCAGAATCTCAGCAGCTATGACTCGTTATATCGTTTGCCTTCTTGAAATTCCATTCCATTAAACCAGTAACCAAGCGCATTTGGTAATCCAAAATCTGTTCTATTTGCCCCGTCTAGTCTGCCCGTTTCTCAAAACTTTATTCAGTCGTTGGTTTCATTTTAGATTCAGGAGTCGTATGTCTATCCCATGCATGTTTAATCCCCTCACTGTATTACCCTCTACCACTTCTGCTGGAAGGCTGTTCCACTTATCTACCACCCCCTCAGTAAAGTAAAACTTCCTTCCTTATGTTGGGATGTGGAATCAATATAAGCAACAATGCGTTTCGGAATAGGCACTAAGCCAGAGGAGTTGGTGACATTTTATCTAAAATATAATTTAATCCTAATCAATAGAACGAGATACGACAGACAATTTGTCCTGGTTGCTATGGTAGTCCTTATGCGCAGATAAAGCTCTGTCCCCTATTTCCAGTCCAAGTTTCTAGAACCAGAAAAAAAAAGATGCTAAATGAACCAAAGGCGCAGCTATAGGTGTGATAAAGACCAGGGAAGCATTGAAAAGCTTTTATGCCTAGCTTTGTTTTATATATATATATATTTAATACACAAACATTTATCACTCCCATCACTCCTGTGTTCCATATGCCCTTTATCACTCCCCCATCACTCGACCTGTGTTCCAACGGCCCTTTATCACTCCCAATCACTCGCTGCAATGGCCTTATCACTCCCATCACTCCTCTGTTCCAATCCTTATTCACTCCCATCATCCCTGTGTTCCAATTGGCCCTTTATCACTCCCATCACTCCTGTGTTCCAATGGCCCTTTATGACCCTAAACTTTTGAAAGGTATTATATTATACTGGAGTTGTACCATTGTTATCACTCTTTGTGTCAGCACCAACATATGCCTTAGCGCTGTACAATTTAAAGGCAGGGTGGGCGAGAGATACATAACAAATATACCTTTTCCGATACAGATGTCACGGTAGTAAAGTTGAGGACCCCGTCTGTAGCTGCAATCTAGCCTTATGGCCCTTTCATACTAAATTAGGGTGGGCTCCTGGGGGTCAGGCACATGAGCTTACTATCTAAAATAAAATCTAGTTGGGATTCCGGTGCAGAAAAAAGAAGGAATTAGAAAATATTTACAACTAAATAGGTCAATATTGGGGTTCGAACTTATTAAAGGGTACCCAGTAAGTCCGTCCTGCCTCGTGTCTTATACACAGTCCCTTGGCGTTTTCTGCAGGCGGCATTGACGCTCGTCGGCAGCAGCATGTCCACCTTGTCCAGCTACGCCCTCCGGATGGGCCGCCTGAGCGCCAGGATCTTTGGAGAGGTGGTGAGGCCAACAGACGATCGATCGATGAAGGTGGTGAAGCTCTTCAGCGAGCAGCCGCTGGCCAAAAGGAAAGAGGTCTACGACTGGTATCCGCAGCACAACGCTTACGTGTCGCTCATGAGGAACCTCAGGTTTCTCGGCCTGTACAGGTAATTCTGCCATGCCTTACTAACGTGATAAAAACCGGAGAAAAAAACGGAGAAAACCATGGAATTCTACTCAAAATAGAAAAAAATTTCACATTAAGCCAAGAGTTAAGGACGCCAGCAAGGGCCAAACGTATTCAAGATTCTTTGCATACAATTAATGTCAGATAAAGAACCCCCTCCACAGCTGAACGTTCTGACGGAATTCATGATTTTAGATAATTTTATGTAGAAAATGTTTTTTTTTCTATTTCCGGTTTTCTGTTTCTTTTCCATTCCCTCCTCTCCGCTCGTCTGTGTTTTTAAGGATGCTTTACTCCTCTCTTTACTTGATCACTTAACCTGCATGCCCCCCGGACACCCCCCATTCTTCACCGGGTTTGTTTTTGTCCTGCCCCGCACAGGGACGAGCATGAAGACTTCAAAGAGGAGATGAGACGTCTTCGGAAGCTGCGTGGGAAAGGCAAACCCAAGAAAGGCGAGGGGAAAAGAGCCCTCAAGAAGAAATAGGAGAGAAATATTTTGGGGTCTTGGACTTATACCGGAGGAGGGGGAGGCTGACCCCCCCACCAGGGTTGGGATTTTTATGGCCCCCCCTTCCTCCCGACACACAGTTTATCGGCGGCCGATAAAGGAGGACCCAGTGGTGTTCAAGCCTTGAAGGTCATAATTCCGCTCATAAGTCCTCTAATATATGATTAACTTGCGCGATTATTACCCGGATGGTCTAGTTGGTGGAAGGCATGAGGTCATAATAGTGTCCCATAAAACTGTGTCATCGTACATGAAATAAATGTAAGGTTTTGCAGGTAATGGGAACTTCATAACAAGTATGGAGCATTTTATTTATTGCGCTTGGGAAAGCATTCTGAATTGATGTATATCACACATACACGCACACGGTACTGCTCAAAGGTTTGGGGTCACTGAGAAATGTCCTTGTTTTTGAAGGAAAAGCAAATTTTGCCCATTTAAATAACATGAAATGGATCAAAAATCCAGCACAGACGGGGTTAATGTTGTAAATGACTATTGTAGCTGGAAACGGCTGATTTTTAACGGAATCTCTTCATAGACGTACAGAGGCCTTTATCATTCCCATCACTCCTGTGTCCCAATGCGCCCTTTATCACTCCCATCACTCCTGTGTTCCAATGGCCCTTTATCACTCCCATCACTCTGTGTTCCAATGGCCCTTTATCACTCCCACACTCCTGTGTATCCAACGGCCCTTTATCACTCTCACTTCCTGTGTTCCAATGGCCCTTTATCACTCCCATCACTCCTGTGTTCCAACGGCCCTTTAACACTCCCGTCACTGTTGTGTTCGCTGATCCAAGTTTAAGTATAAAAGGCTAATTGATGGTTAGAAAACTCTTTTTCATAAAAACAGCTTTTGAATGGTGGCGTATGTAATAAATATAATACCGAATTCATATCTGTAGGGGCCATTTTTCTTTTGGAAGTACCGCCCCCTGTCTACCCTAATGAAGTCACTCTTCATTCCATGCCGTCATGTAACCGGTGTTCCTCAAGGACCATCGTGATGGTCACGGTTCAGCCTGTATAAATCTTACCGCTGCAGCTCTTGGTCCCGGGCTACGGTTGGGGGCTTTCTAGACGTTTGGAAAACTCTGGTGCAACTCAGCAAAATCGTGAGCATTGATATGCCGAGTAACCGACGGCCTCCATGAGGACACCGCCGTGAACCTGACCTGGGAGGGCGGCAGCTTCCAGTTCCCTTCCCTTATCTGCGGCCGGGGGCCTCGGACCCCACTTGCTGGTGATTGGGACCCCAGCTTACCGAGGACCAGTGACTCTGGTGATATTATTAGGTTTATCACGTTGGGACGTTGAGGATATGTATTCTGAAACGTCTGTATGACCATATTTATCCTGATTGGTCGATGTGTGTCCGCTCGGCGGAGGGCAAGTCCATAAGCCAGACCGACTTCCCTTCTCCACACACAGGTCCCACTGCCGGAGGGGAAGGAAGAGCTTAAAACGGTTTAGGTCTGGCTCAGGAACGCAGATATCTCTTCTGTGTTCCTGTGAGGGTTACTGATGCTCTCAGTGCAGTGCTGGTGCATGACATCATACCCCAGTGCACTGCTGGCACATGACATCATACCCCAGTGCACTGCTGGCACATGACATCATACCCCAGTGCACCGCTGGCACATGACATCATACTCCATTGCAGTCCCTCTAGGAGTATGAATAAGAGCTAGAGGCTGGGGCAGGCAGGGTAGAGGAGCTGATCCCTGGGGTCCTTTAGGGTATGGGTCAGCTTAAAGCTGAGATAGACAGAGCATCCGTGTCATCTTTATTCATTCCACGATCTGCCCGTTCTTCATTCCCTTTACTATCTGATCAGGCTATATCGTACTACAGCTTCCCCTTAGTATCCATCCCCATCCGGCTGTCAAACTCTGACGTCACGGCCGCAGGGAGCAATGACGTCAGGGCTCGCTCTGTGCACGCGCTCACTGCACCTGTACGAGTGGGCGGTGCTGGTGGACAAGTGTCTGCCTCCCTCCGCACTGACGTCAGGGAAGCCCAGGCAGGCCCCGCCTGATTGGCTGCTAGCGGCGCGCGCTCCCCTTTCCCTGCTTTCGGGGCCCCGCCCCCTCCTCCTGGTGACGCCAAGCAGACCTGGCCGGGCTGAGATCGGGGGCGCGCGCGCCCAGGTCCCGTGCTCGCTCCCGCGGCTCCGGATCACTTCAAGATGGCGGCGCTAAGCGGGGGATCGGCTGAGGGGCCCTCACTGCTCAACGGGGACCTGGTGGCCGTGACGGGGAGCCTGAGCGGAGCCGGGGAGATGTCTGCGGCCGGGGGATACCCGGAGGAGGTGAGGGTAGCTGTGAGCGTTAAGGGCCAGGGGGTGCATGTAGTACCATGGAGGGAGCTCATAGGCATCATGTATCCCTATACACAGCCTATGGCTGCATGCCCAGGCACCTATACACAAAGGGCCCGCACCTGGGCACATCAGGGGGCCTACATCTGGGCTTAGGGGTGCCAAGCACGGGTCTTTCCTGTGAGGTAATACTACCCCACCGTGCAAATGAACGAGGAGCCCATGTACACCCAGGGGCCGTACTCTGCATTACTATACAATGTAGAACCTGCAGCCCAGCTCCGGATTAATGACAGCTCGGCCTTTAATGCAGCCGGTGGGAAAACAGAAACAGCAGAGCTAATGCTGGGCCCAAGAACTCACAATCTAATTCACGAGAAAGGGCTTTCTGGCTCGTGCCATCTGCGATCAGAGTCTGGCACAAGCAGTAAAAGGGGCAGGATGGTAATTTTGACAGCTGGGTAACAAGACTATCAGCCCCTGAGCCGTTCATGGGAATGGGAGGTGCTTGGGGGCAATTGGGGCAATTCTTCCCAGGCTTTGACAGCTGAAGGTGGCTTTTGATGGCATTTTTACCAATCTGCCCTCTGGGTGTTTTCATCGATGCCTTAACCTAACCCTATAGGACCTAAGTACCCCTCTGAATTTCAGCGGAAGGAAGAGTTCTTTACAGTAAGAGCAGCGAAGATGCGGAATTCACTGCGGGGCGGGGGGGGGGTGCTGTCAAACCCAAAAGGTGTCCAGACGGAGTTATAAGAGTGCGATGAGAGGGCATG
>VKOC01000463.1:3953-14224 GCA_009364415.1 Spea multiplicata
GAGGGCCGGTTACAGGGACCCCCAGCCCGGCTCTGAGATGGCGGGCGTCTCACTCTTCTCTCTCTCCCCTCTCGCTCCCCCCTCGCTGCCGTCTCTCTCCCCTCTCGCTCCCCCCTCGCTGCCGTCTCGCTCTCCTCTCGCTGTCTCATCAAAGCTCTCAAAACGGACTCCGAGACCGCGCGTCGGGGAAGCAGTGACGTCCGGGGCTCGGGTGAAAAAACCAGAACTTCCAGCAAAACCGGTTTCTGGAGGAAATAAATTCCACGCGGAGAGGATCCAGGATCACCGGCGGCCCGGAGTCCGTCCTCGAGGTCCCAGGAAGCGGATGTCCTAGGGGTATCTTCAGGCAGATGTTCCGGGGGATGTTCTGTGGGGGCGTCAATGGAAACCCCCATCTCTACGGCGTTCACCGGGAACCCCCCCATCTCTACGGCGTATCACGGGAACCCCCCATCTTCGTACGGCTGTCACCGGGAACCCCCCCATCTCTACGGCATCTTCCACTGAGCGTCACAAGGTGGCCCCACTGGAGCCAAGAAAACAAGGGGAGGAAAGAGGGGCATTGGGGGTTTGGGAGGACTGGATGAACTAAACAGGGACACTCGGCCGGTATGGCGTACGCCGTATGCCGTATTTTCTCTGGGGGTTCGCACCTGTGACTGGCGGCCCCGGCGGACGGGGTCCGGACTCCACTTTGGTTTCATTTCTCGGTTTCGGGAGCCAATCCGGAAAAAATAACACCTGCTTTCAGCTAAAATAACCCCCGGGGAACGGGTAACCCATGCATAATCGTGGGGGCCGTTACCAGCATCACATCACCCACCGGGGGGGTTCTGACGTTTTAATGTTTTGAGCCCCGGACTCTTCGGGTAAAGGATGGCCCCGCATAACCGGCTGATGAGTGCCCGGCGAGCCGGTATTTACATCTCACCACAAACCAACCGGGGCAGCGGGCCCCTTAATTGGCCCCGGGGGCCGTACCTAGAGACCTCACAGTTCAGGACAGAGGCGCAGGATACTTTCCATGACCCCGCGGAGCCCCAGAGCATGCGCCACATCCGTCCCTCCGCCACGTGATGCCAACCACGCAATAGCTCAGAGCGCGGGCGGCCAGGTCCGGCCCCGGGGGCCGATCAGGCGCCGGTTAAACGCGCCGGGTAATTATTTTCTTACCCAGCGGTTACACCAAGAAGCCCCCCACGCAGGAGCCCCGGTCCCAGACGACTCCACCTCCCATCATCCTCAGCCAACCAGACAGCTGGCAGTCCCCCATATTGTGAGTGGAGACACCAATCCCATCACTCACAGCCAGAGGAAAAGGGTCGCCCTAGTTTTGTCTCTCCCGACACATGAAGAGCCAGGCAGGATGTGATGGGAATTGCCCCCTCTATTTGCCCCGAAGGGGGTAGATATATAGCGGCAGTTACCCCGTCAGGAGAGGTGGCGCTCCGTGCGATGAACGATTCTGTTTGTTCTATGAGGTCGTTGAGGATGTGGCGCGGCTCCCAGGCGCTCGCTGGCTGCACACAATGGGGCCGATTGTGGCCCCGATACTGAGGAGGAAAAAAGTCTGCGGCGGGAGCGGCGCTTTCATCCGCTTATCAGCAACTCCGTCCGACACCAAACGGGGTGGAAAAAACTTCGGGAGGTTCGCCACAGCCGCCGGTACGGAGAGCTGCGTTATGACGTCATAGCGCAGGTCACAGACCTCAGGGCCATTTAACCCTGCGATGGGCAGCAAGGAGGCGGCTCTGGGATTCAGCAGATAAACGCAATTAACCCCCCCATTAATCGCGAGCTTCTCGGGCGAGCAGCCGGGGGGGGGGGCGCGGTGCGGAAAGAATCTAAAAGTTCAGAAAAACCCCATTTGGTAAAATAAAGCTTTATTTTTCTGCAATTAATCGCATTTACACGGCTTTTGGAACAAATACATGAATTAAAACAAATCAACATTCACCAAATTTGTGAATTCTCAACCCAGCCGCTCGTTCGATGGATACGGGGGACGTAACCGGGGGCCAAAACCACCAGATGGCCCCCAAAACCCCGCGGAGCCATCCCAGGAGGCCGAGAACAGCTGACGGGGGCTCCACGGCTCCTCCAGCGAGAGGCAAATACCAGGACTGAGGCCCCAGCACAAAGTACCCTGACCGGGGAGGGGGATGATGACCCGGCCGGCCCTCGGCGAGGGGATGATGACCCGGCCGCGCCCTCGGCAGATGGGGATTGATGCACGGCCGGCCTCGGGCCGAGGGGATGATGACTACGGCCCGCCCCGAGCCGAGGGGATGATGACCCGGCGGCCTCGGAGAGGCATGATGACACGGTCGCCGGCCCTCGGCAGGCGATTGCATGACCCGGCCGGCCCGGCTGAGGGGATGATTGACCCGGCCGGCCTTCGGCCCGACCCGGCCGGCCCTCGGAGAGGGGATGATGACCCGGCCGGCCCTCGGAGAGGGGATGATGACCCGGCCGGCCCTCGGCGAGGGGATGATGACCCGGCCGGCCCTCGGCGAGGGGATGATGACCGGGTCAGAGGGACAGCAGATTGTCCGGCGGCCAATGCTCTGGAGACACTGACCCCGTTTACAGCAGGAAACAAAAGGATCGTCCACTTATTCCTCCCCAGCAGTCCGTGCCAATTGCCCCTGTGAAGACGGGTATAAATGCGAGTCTGCAAGGGGCAAGTAACGTGCGGCCCCTCGACACAGAATCACCGCCGGACCCCCCCCCGGTGAATCATATTAAGAGCCACAAACATTCTACGGCAACCCTCAATGTGTCGGAGCGTTACCCCCAGCCGGGGGCCGTCTTATTCCTCCCCATTACAGGTTATGCCCCGGGCCGGAGTCCCCCCCGGGCGGTAGAATAGGCGGCTGTGGATCTTTCCAGCGTGTTCTGGCAAGCGCTCTGTTGTTCCCGGGACTTGTTTAAATATCAGAGAGAGATTTGGCTTCCAGTCCGGGGGCCGCGAGCCAGAAATAATCTGACACCCGAGTGACCCTGGGAGGGCGCCAGTGCCACACGCCGGGGGGGGTGGCGCAACAAGTCACCTAAAACAGCCCCCCCAAGAGACAGAGCCAGGCAAGAGCTGCAAAAAGCCAAACCAAGCGATGGGGGGTTGTCATGGAAACACAGCCTTCTCACCATCACCAAGGACATCAATTCAGCGTCTCCGGGGTGCCGGTGGGAAAAAAACGTCAGATTCTACCCTAAAAAATCACCCCCCCACACAGGCAGATCACAGAACGGACCCAGTCCTGGCTTTCATACCCGGTTCTGATATTTAGAGGTGAGGAGCCGCCCGGGCCCCACCGACCCCTCACAGTCAGAGAAGACCCCCGGGCCATCAGGAGCCCCTACACTCACACGGCATCCCCGAACCAGGGATTTATTACCCTACGTCACGCCCAGAACGTCATTGTAGAGATTGTGGCCCCTGACAGGGTTACTGCAGCTTTAAGAGTTTAAAGGTCGTGTTTTCATGCCGTCAGAGCCCCGACCGCTGGCGTCCGGCCCGGCAGGTAAACAACGGCCCCGGAGGGACAATAGGAGGCAAAGCGTTTGCTTTTCCATTGCGGGGTTCTGGAGCCGAGCAGCTGGCGAGCGGCCGGCGATCCGCGCGCTTTAACCCCCAGCCATTCACGCGCTTTAACCCCCTAGCCGGAGCACCCAGCCATTCACGCACATTAACCCCTGGTGCCTGGCCCTTCAGGAGCATTAACCCCCACCAGCAATTCACGTGCATTAACCACCGGTGCCCAGCCATTCATGCACATGAACCCCCTACCCGGAGCGCCCAGCCATTCACACGCATTAACGCATTAACCCCCTTCCCGCATGCTCATTAACCACCGGTGCCCAGCCATTCACGCGCATTAACCCCCTACCCGGAGCGCCCAGCCATTCACACACATTAACCCCCTGCCCTCAGCCATATACCCCTGCTACTGAGTGCCCATCCATTCATGCGCATTAACCCCCAGCAAGGCATTTAGAGGGCATCGAGAGGCAGGTTCCGACATGCACCAGAGGAGCGGCCAGCCGTAGTACTGAGCAAAAGGCAACAAGGGCCCATTTAACCCACTAATGTCTCCCCGAGGGGCAGGAGAGCAAAAACAGATCCTTGGATACAGAACAACGCAAGACAAGACATGGATTTATTAAAGGATTTATTTGGATCTTTAGCACCAACAGACCCGTTTACATCGGTACGGTTCATGACATTAACCATTTGAAGGCCAGACTTATTACAGCCCCCCACCAATGCAAGTCATGATCACATCATCTGCCTGCCCCCCCCCTCAAGATGGAGAAGGCTACTGGCTGAGGATTATAGGAGTTCTAGCAGCATTACATGACTGGTCAGCAACACCCACATTAATGCAACTCAGAGGCAGCATATGAATGCCCCCCAGGTATGAAGCACCCGACAGTCCTTAATGGCTTAAATTGGGAGCTGGAATGGCTAGATTGTTAACTCACTGAGTGCCAGAAGTTTTACACCCCCATGTGCTCGCTGTAACACAATCAACCTGATCAGACCCTTAAAATAATAATAATGTCTGCACCACAAGTCTGTCATTCCCCCCCCCCACCTCCGATACCAGATCCCTGCATAAAGCCAAAAAAATAAAAAAAAACCCTGAGGACTCGCCCGAAAACCCATCGCTGCGAGGGGCCCGGCGCCAACTACTCCTTCGAAAGCAAAAACATAAAAAGTCCCCAAAACCTCATTCAAATACCAACATAATATCACACTGCCGACCACAAAAACCACAGAAACCGCCCGCCGCACTCTAAACTAACACTTTATACTTTACTTCCATCCTGAGATTTTTTATATATTTTTCAGAACAACAAAAATTCACATTTTTGCATTTAATTTTTCATAGTTTTATATATTTTTTTTCTAATTTTTCTTCTTTTTTCTTCTCCAGAGCCTTTAAAGTCACATTGAACCAACTCATCCGGCAGCCAATCAGCTTCACCCCGGCGACCGGAGGCCGCGTCTTATCAAGGAGGGTTTTTAAAAAAGAGACCCATCGTATCTGCCTGCCCCCCTGCAGGCTCCAAAAACAACCTGGGGGGGCCCACCGTCTCTCATAGTTTATTTTATTTTTATTAATTTTTTTTTAATGTATTTTTTTTCCAGAAAAATATATTTCTATATAGCCACGTGCCCACAAAAAGATTCCACGTCTGGAACCGGTCAAAATGATCTCTACCGAGCCAAACATCCCATAAATTAAGCGTGGGAGAAAAAAAAAAAAAAAAAAAAAAAAAAACCCAAGGAGTTCAGGCCGACCAAGACGCCTGCCAAAAAAAAAAAAAATATTTACCAAAAACAGTTTCTTTTGGGAAAGATGGCGTCTAACTACACGGCAGCCACGTTGGGTAGGACTGACTGTAGGGCGCGCTGGGGTTGGCGATGTAGTAGTTGCTGAAGTTGGCGTCGCTGACGTACGGGGCGGGCTGGTAGTAACACGTGACGTTGGTGGCGTTGGGGATGATGTTCTGCTCGGCGAGCACTCTGAGGGCGAGCAGCGAGATGAGGTTGAGGGTCTGCCGGCGCTCGTGCCCCATGAGACACACGGTGCTCTCGTTGACCACCTTGCGCAGGATCATGAGGTAGTCGTACTTGCTCTTCTCCTCGCCCATGAAGTGGTTCTGCAGGTAGGACTCCAGCTTGCGCTGCTGCTCGAAGATGTCCGAGAAGTCTATGAAGAAGCGCGAGCACATGTAGCGCTCCAGGGACTTGATCTGCTCCTTGTCGGCCGGTTTGAAGTCTCGCACGAGGAGGTTGCTGTACTTCATGAGGCCTCCGCCTCGGATCTCCTCGGGGTTCTTCGTGGCGATCTGTTTGTTCTGTAGGTGACCCAAGGCGGCCTCGAAGTCGCCGTACATGCTCTCCCCGATGACCGTCGGGTGGAAGTGCTCCGACATGGGGTTCTCGGAGCAGTCGTGGTAGAAGAGCAGCGAGTCCAGGATGATCTGGAAGGAGTCGACGCTGAACTCGAACTGCCGGCGGATGGAGTTGACGAACTTCAGCTCGATGTTCCGCCCGTCTTTGTTGGTCAGCGAGATGAGGCTCCAGCGGTCGGCGTCCGTGAAGACCTTCACCAGCTTCTGGACGTAGGCCTCCTTGAGCGTCACGGGGCTGATCTTCTCCTTGTTGACCCCGTCTGGCAGGAAGTTCAGGAGGGATCCGATCACCACGTCTTTGACTCTCTGGAACTCGGCCTCGGAGGACAAGCTGACCCCAAAAATGAGGTCCAGATCCTTGTAGCCGAGGCCGTTGTCTTTGACCAGGACGTGGCTGGCCGCCGAGCCGTTGAGACGGACGTCCCGCACCTTGACGCCGGCTTCCTCCAGTTTGCTGCGCACCATCTGCACGATGTCCTTCAGCGTGATCTTCAGGGTGGGGAAGTTGCCCCGTCCGTGGATGGGGACCACCTCGGTGAGGAAGCTGTTCAGGCGGCTGACTTGCTCCCAGGTCAGGACGCTGCATGCTTTGGACGCGCCGGCGCTCTCTTTATCTGCCATATCAGCGGTTGGTTCACTTTGGAATATCTGGAGGAGAGAAGAGAGGAGTCAATGGAGACGGCGCTGAAATAAACAGATAAACAAAATACTGGCCAGCCCAGGGGCCGACAGCCTACGGGCCCTCCAGCCACTGTGGCCCCCCGAAAGTCTCGGCATCCGGTTATTGATTTTACAATATGGGATGAGAAGGAGATGCAGGCGAAGAGCACGTGGAGCGCTGCGTAATCCTAGAGGTTAAAGTCTCTCCCTGGAGTCGGGACACTGTATCAACTAAACTCTGCCCTTCCAGCAGGGAACGCGTACCGGGGAGGGGGCATTTCATTCATAGATGCACCGGGCAGGGGTTCTCGATCCCTCTTTGTAACGGAAAGCACGTTCCGGAAATCGGTACGCATTTCAGATTTGCCGGGCAGTCCGGGGGGCCACCAGCCAGTTATTTCTGCCATCCAATTGGCTGCTTTGACCCAATCAGAAAGCAGTTTAAAGGATCGGCACGGTTTACGCTTCTACCGGGAAGAAGAGTTCTAGACGGTGACTGGTGGGACGCGGAGATTGCGTGCCGCTTGGTACCGGTGGTTCTGCCGCAGTCTGGCTCTGCATATCCATCAGCATGGATCAGGGAAACCCTCGGGGTAACAAAATACCCTCCAGAGGGCAACTCCCAGCTACACAAAGGAGTCTGAACGGGTCCGAGTCAGCAGCAGGTCGCCCGGGAACACGCAGCGCCCACCAGCCACGCAGACTGCCCGAGGAGGGCAATTAACCCAGGTTCTTGGGTGACGTCAGCACCGGGGCACACTGTCCGCTACCAGATTAGAGAGCGCAAGCTGGCAGGGGCCCCGACACCACAACTGCTGCCCGTGATGCCAACCATATGCTTTAACGAGGCAGCGGTGCGGGCATCAAGGGGTTACTGGCGTCCGCAGCGCCTGACATTTATCTACTGGTGAAGGAGGAGAGCCCCGGGAGCTGACACTCTAATAACAAAACTACCAATAACACCAACATAGTAACCGCAGCCGCTCCTCCGGGATCAGACGTTCCTAGATTGTCAGCTCCTGTGCAATTCCAAATCATGCGAGGTCCTGTTGTACAGCGCTGCGGCGTACGATGGCGATATATATAATCCTACTGATTTATACATCAGCCCCGGCGGGAGACGCAGGGGGGGTATCTGCCGGTCCCTGGCAGGAAGCTGCCCTCATAGCCGCCCCCCCCCCCCGTTAGTGATACGGCTCAGAGAGTTTCCACTTGATATGCGGTATCAGAATTCCAAATGGCAGTTTCACACCAGAAACCCCCCCCCCCCAAACTGAAGGCTAAACAGGGGTGGGGGGGGATCTGGGTTTAACCCATTGAGTGCCAAGTGCCCAGCAGGAGCAGCACCCAGCAGACAGATCTTATTAACCCTTTGCAGGTCAATTAGCCGAGTAAGGAGCATTTACAGGGATTAATACATCTCTAGTTACCCTAATACCCCACGCTGGGGCTCAGCTGGCAGCTGCCACAGACTGGTTACCAGGGGGCACGGGCGAGCACTTCCCTGCCCCCAAAACCAAGTCCTGCTACAGCAGCTGTTTCCAGCCAGGAAGAGGTTAACGTGTACGGCGCGCAGCCCTATCGGCTAAACATAGCGCGGTGATGCAGAGGCAAGTCCTGGGACCCCAAACACGCCACGGAGAACACGCAGCCCACACGCAACGGGCACGCCGTGTAACACACATGTCGGGGGGGCAGCTTTACTATTACCAGCAGAGAAATGAAACCGCGGGATCAATCACCCAGCAGAGGCGACCGGGGCAATAATCTGCGGAACAAAATGAAAACGTTACAACACTAAGGGTAGATAAACGGACGGGTGACTGGTGTGGGAGCTTTAAAGAGTAGTCCAAACTGGTCCATGCCTCCCAGCAAAAGAGTCAGCACCGGGGTTACTTTCTGTAGGCAGGGGGGGGGTAATGTTTACTTTCAAGCACCCGCTCCGGTCTAATCTGCTCCTGAAACCGGACTCAGCACCGAGAGCGACAGCTGCATCTGTTAGAGTTATTTTACCACCTCCCTGGGGAGGCCGCGCACTGATATTTGTGAAACTTAAGGCCAGCCGAAGTTAACTCTTTTTAACCCTTTCCATACCAAGCCTCACTAAACCAGAACAGACGCAGATGGAGCACATTCTGGGCAAAGTAGCTGCGTTGTCACCATAGCAACCAGCTGATCCACCCCCACAGCTGGTTGGGTTCTGGGTAGATTGTTGCACCGGACCCTTCGCCCCCAGCGCTGGATTCTGCCCCCATACAAGAGAGTAACAGCAGCGAACTACCCCAGCGAGGGGCAGACAGAAACCGATTAAAAGTTCATGAAGCAGAACCAGCCGAGCCTGAGACCCCCCCTCGCAGCCGGTTAACCCCTAACCGCGAGAGGTCTTCCCCGGGGAACCCCACCATCAGGGTTATAGATTCCGGTGAAAAGTGTTAGACGAGGAGCAGTCACCACGGCAACCAGGGGCATGCGCCCCCCCCCGTAGACTGCAGGGGGACTATTGCGCCCCATAAAAGGAATGATTAACCCGTTGGTCACCAGCAGAGTCAGATTACTACTACGGGGGGGACTCCCAGATCACAGAATTACACAAATACATTGCCCCCGGGGGGGTTCACTGCAACCATTAACCCCTTAACCCCGCCAGCAGTCACTCACCTAGCAAAAAGCTCTCAATCCTTCCAGTCCCTCCACTGACTGACTGACAGCTCTGCCACCTGCAGCCGCCTTATATATCACCTCACCGCTCACTGCACGAGATCCCTCCGCCATCACTGCGCCCCTTAATCCAGCGCGGCCAGGCCTGAGTCCCCGGGGAGAGTGCCTGCACCGGGCCTCCCCACCGGAAACACCGCTCCAGTGCCTTCCGGACCGGCGGAAACATCTCCCAACACCCGGACTATTTCCTACTCTACAACTCATCTCCCTGCGCTGTCCGCGGAGAGTTCCAAGGAGTTTTGATTGGTCCTGGGATAAATGGTTGTTAGGCAACGAGTAAACAGTAGGCGGGCCTTAGGAATGGGCGCTTGATTTAAATCACCCCGCAGTTCCATCAGCCAATCAATAATCAATAACCCCCCCTGTTATTACCCCTGAAATCTTTAGGGTTTATATGAAGGCTGGTGGGAGGGCGGCCTCTCTGTCTGGTTAATGTTACAGAATCTTTAGGATGGGCCCCTGGGCTCCGGGGTCCCTTTATCTCTCTGCCTATGCCTGGCTTTCTAACCCCTGGGACATTACCACCGAGACCTCCGGCCTTGGGGTCCGAAATGGCCACCTGTCAGCACTGCGCCTGAAGGACTTCCAATTCCTATCACGTCTTGATAACTCTTCTGGCACTTGCCCGCCTTCCGATTTTCTGGCCTTGCGTGACGGCTCCGACAGAATGTCACACGATTGCCGCTCCACCGTATTCTGCCCATACCCCACCCCTTGGACAGGGCAATTATATACTGGGTACCAAGATCAGCAAAGCTACCGCTCATTGCGGGTTTCATGATCCACGTATCCTGATTATGGAAGACCTTTTATCTAATACCCCTTTAAGCCATTTTACCCCACCAGAAATGAGTGGCCAGATCCATTTACCTAGGATGAGTTATACGGCCGGAGAGTATATAATATATAATATGAGGAATATACAGGATATAACGGGTTATAAGGACGGGATTAGTTATACGGGGGAG
>VKOC01000463.1:32898-51811 GCA_009364415.1 Spea multiplicata
TTATAATCATGATAATTTTAATAAATAAATAAATAATAAACAATTTTATTGATCCAGCGCTCAATTGTAGCAGGTAAATCCAGACTAGCAGTCCCTGGACATTCTGACAAGGTTTGCAGTTGAAGGGCATCAGTTCCTCTCCCCATAACCCATCTAGAGATCCCTGTGTGCTTTTCGGCATCTGACCTTAGCGTGGATGGGACGTCAGTGAGGGAGCAGGGAACTTGAGCCTGCACGGCACTGTGTGACCTAGGACCTGGTGTACATCAGCCTTGTGTACATCCTGCGTATCAGCATCTTTATGAAATATGGCGTTAAATTGTGCCATTCACTGCCCATGTGCTACTTATTGGATTTTTCATTCATTGCCTGTGTGTTTCTTATTGGATTATTCATTCATTGCCTGTGTGTTTCTTATTGGATTTTTCATTCACTGCCTGTGTGTTTCTTATTGGATTTTTCATTCACTGCCTGTGTATTTCTTATTGGATTTTTCATTCACTGCCTGTGTATTTCTTATCTGATTTTTCATTCACTGCCTGTGTGTTTCTTATTGGATTTTTCATTCACTGCCTGTGTATTTCTTATCGGATTTTTCATTCACTGCCTGTGTGTTTGTTTTTGGATTTTTTATTCACTGCCTGTGTGTTTCTTATTGGATTTTTCATTCACTGCCTGTGTGTTTCGGATTTTTAGCTCCAGCAAACAGCTGCTCTTTTGCGGGATGCAGGACGGCGCCATCCGGGTCTATCCTCTCCAAGCCAACGACCCCTCGCTAGACTCTATGCAAGGTTACTGGTCTCTTGGCGTCCACGATAATCAGTACGGACACGTCCAAGCCATCTGCTGCAGCTACGACAATCAGTATTTAGTGACCTGCGGAGCAGATAGTAACATCTTCACCTTCAGCATCCTATCCATGGAAGATATAGAACGTGACCTCAAAGAGAAGAAGACAAAAGTGCCCTCCCCGAGGGTATGTAACAGTATACAGGATACACTGGCTGTCTCTCTAACGTCCGTCGTCTTTACAGTCACACAAATTCCAAATAGAAAAGATTGCTTTGCTTACCGATGTCTGTTATAGATCTAAACTCTGTGTATACATTTTATCGATACAAATGAGGTTTAACCATTTATGTTCCGGACCAGTTATAGCGTGTAATCTGTATTAATGCATTTTCCCTGTCCTCCCGCCACAGAGAGACCTGGAAGGAGAGAAGCCAGCAGAAGATATCGATGATCCAAATGCATATAGGTAACATTTTATGAGACAAAGGGGTTAATTACTTAACACAAAGAAAGGCCTGCACCCCAGAGACCAGAACCATTGTCGATCCCTCAAGGATTTAAACTAGCTGTGTAGGAATTGGGAGCCTCCTGGGGCTTTTGTTCAAATAATACTTTAAAAATCGATTTCGTCCGCCTGAAAGTTCCAAAATAATTGTAAACCGCTTTTTGGGGTTACGAATTATGTGGTTTTATAGACTATTCGTTTTTTATTATCCATTTTTTATTAGGTATTATTAGTTGATACTTTTTATTGGGCCAACACAGAAAAAGATGTAAAGTTACATAAGTTTTCAGGACCTCAGAAGTCTTTTCTTCAGTGAATATACTACCGAGATCTCTGTGTTGGCCCAATAAAAGGTGTGACTCCATCTTCTCTTGGACCAATACGGCTATATCTAGTTTCCATATTCAGATAATTAAACATGAGATATGCCGTATTCGCGCGATCATAAGAGGAGCCCCCCAGACCCCCCCAAAAAGAAAAGGCCTGAATATAAGACGATCTTATGAGGAAAAAACCCCAAACCACTGTTTATGCTTTTGTTGCTCTCACTCTCACTCTCTCACACATGATCAAGGCACTAGATACATTTGTGGGTCATGTTGAGAGTATAGGTTCAATAAATAACGACAGACACCAATTTGGATTTTGAAAGGCCACAGTTTTATTTATGAAAATACTGTGACACGTAAAAAACTTTATTCAAACTTTAAAACATACATTTTCTTAAACTTGTGTAACCTCCAACCTTAGTGTACGAACCGCCAGACTTAACCCTTTAGAATCAAGGAGGTTACACCCACCGACCGTGCGACAACTAAGTGACTTAACATTGATACCTTAACACAGGTAACTCACACCAACATGTTGCCGCGTACACCAACCACAAGCCGTAAAGCTGCACTAGCTCGTGGTGTAAACGAAGGCCTTCCCTTTCCCATGGGACCCTGCCCGTGGAAAAAAGGCCCACCATAACTCACAATAACCACGGATTCCATACCACGTAACATGAATAAAACTGACCATAAAACCTGACGGGAACCTCAGTTCCCCGCCACACCAGAAAACCATCAGAAAAAACACAAGGGAGGGTAACGCTTCTCACTGCCTCTCCTTCCTGTTCTAATAAAAAATGGTAGAGGGTCAGAGAAAAGCAGCCACATTTAAAGACCCTTAACCCCACCCCACCATAAACTTTTGACCTATGGCGACCTAGCCATGAGGTGATCATGCCCCCCTAGCATGATCCAGGCCTGATCATGCGGCCCCTTCTCTGATGTCTGTGTATCCGGGGCCCACTCTCTCATTCATTCTCTCTCGTGCTCTCTGTTAATCTCTCCCTACTTTCTGCAATGACCGTTTTACGTGACTTCACCTGCTGAAGCACCACACTTTGCGAGTTCTCTATGGCAGACCTAATGAAGTCTGTCTTATGCTAATGAAGTCCTTTCCCCATTGGCTCACATTAATCATCTGGTCTGTCTAGGTCACTGAGACCTTGTATGACATGCTAATAAATAATGTATATATAATATATGATATAAGATATATTTTTTTGTCTTTCTGAGCAGCATAGAGAATGCAAAGCAGAAAAGGCAGTATGACCTGATGGTGAAGGCAGCAGAAGTAAAGAAGGACAACAAGAGGCAGACGCTGGAGAGGTTGAGAAATGAGTTCCGGGTCCTGCTGAGGAAGAATTCGGAGCTGCCGACTCACATGCAGCTGAGCCGAGCGGTAAGTGTCCCAACATCGGGGCCAATAAAGTCTGCTGATCTTACAGGATGGGTGACACCGAGGAGCGAGTGGCTCACAGTTATCACTCAGACGACAAAAACCTACATTATTGTTCTACACTTCAATTTTCCTAAATGCTGTAAAAATGGGGTCTTGTCTAGTGGAGGGAATTCCAGGGCAAAATCATCGAATCCCTTCCCTGACTGCCCCCCAATGTAACAAAAATATATAATGCCCTGTTGGTTGATTAGGCAGAGTGTATGCAAAGAAACCTAGAACCCGCCAGCAGATCGGCCCCATCCGGCCCCCGTCTAGTCACCCGTTTTTCCTGCTGTAAAGACTCAAACCTTAATCAGTCGTTGGTCTCGTCTTAGATTCAGGAGCCGTATGTCTGTCCCATGCATATTTAATACCCTCACTGTATTATCCTCTACCACTTCTGCTGGGAGGCTGTTCCACTTATCTACCACCCTAAAACTTGCTTCCATTCCATCTAAATCTGCACACTGTCTGTGACTGGTGCCCAAGCTCCATTACTATCAGTTTGCACCGTAACGGTTTTCAGCACTTTCCTGCTCTCCCGACTTCACGTCTGGAGCGTTTTCTCGTGTCCTGGATCCATGTTCCCTTCCCGTTGGCAGGAGTTCGAGATGGATCACCGAATCCGCGAGGAGATGGAGAGGCGGACCTCAGAAAGGATCCGTACAGTGATGAAGGAGCTGGCGTGGGAGCAGGAGAGACACAGCCTGGCGCTGAAGAAGCTGCAGGCGCGGTGAGCGTTCCTCTTACTAGCTGAGATTTCAGGTTTTCAGTCAATTGGGGTAAAAAAGCCTTCATGATTTAGTTGTTGCCACCATGACTCCCTTATAGGAGGCAGCAAGAGAAGCTAAGCCCATTATTACTATTATTATTCATAATCATATTGTTATTATTATTCTTTTATTTATATAGCACCAGCAATTCCCGCAGCGCTTCTTACAGTCCCTGCATTTAAAGGGTCTGACAGAACTAGAACCTACAGACTGAGACTAACCGATACATTAATTAATAGGTCTTGGCTTGCAGGCTTACAGTTTAGAGATACCAAATAATACAGTGTGGCCCCTGGATACTGACCCCTGCAAAACATCATCAGCGTAACATAAAGTATATAATATGGTCTATAAAACAGGATCAATATCATTATCTGCTCCATTAATAACACCCTCATAACATCATTACCTATTGTACAGCGCTGGGGAATATGATGGCGATATATATAAAATAATAATCATCGAGATGCTTTATGGCGATGCTAATGAAGTCCATTCCTCCATAGACTTTCATTAGTCAAAGAGTCCGGTTGGGTGATTAATACTGAGTCATTCTATTGCTCCCTGTAGGCAGTATGATAAGGAGTCGGGGGGTTTAGTAGATCGGGGGTCAGATAACTTTATATTATGGGGTCAAAAGCTACAACTTGGGTAAAAAAGAAAACAGAGGAATATTTATGGAAACGTATTTTGTAATATATACGTAACGTATCCCAGGTAATATAACGCCACCTACATAACATCTTCAATAGAACACCATGTGCATAACGTTGTCTATACAATACAAGATCATCCATGGGACACCAACATTAACTCTGTAACGTCTGTGCCATAACAATGATAGATAACTGTATATAACGCATTCACCCGGGGGGCCACAGGGGACAAGTGTTCCTTATCCATACCCGTGAACTCTCGGGGTCTCGTATCCCACAAGGGGGACTCCGCGTAGCCGCAGCCAGAAAGTTCCCAGCTACGGGGATATCCCAAACCGGATTAACGGGAGAGCTGAATGTTTTAAGCAGTATATATACCGTGTGTAAATATATATATATAGATAGATATATTGTTTTTTCTTACACTAAATAAAACTAACGTCCCTTTTTATCCCGTTGCAGCTTTCGGGATAATGTGGAATTCGACTCGGTCAGAGTCCGCGGCATCAACAGCGATCACCAGGTGTCAACGTACAGACTGCTGAGCCTCAACGAAAAGCCCTACAGGGTGAAGGGGACTCAGGGCAAGAGACGGTTAACTCGGCACGAGCTGTACCCGAAAGAGCCCGAGGCAACCAAAGACGGCCACGAGTTAGGTGAGGAAGCGCTCCCGCTGTGATGTCACATGACAATTAAATAATCCCAGCAAAAATTATGAATGATTGTGTTTCTAATTCCAAGATGGTTTTTCAGCGAGACTAGAAACGGCGATTCTTGTTAAATATTTGTTTCGTTGAGGCCCCCTCCTCGATTTTGTAAGAAATTTGTTAAAATTCATACAAATCCAAATGTAGGATACATTATATCACGGCGCAGAACCCAAGCGAGGAGCCTAAACTTCACTTGGAACTCACTAGAAAGCCCACCATTCTTGCACGGAACTTTGTATGAAAGCACCACAAGGCTAGATTGTAAGCTCACAGGCCGAGTCCTTAACCCCTGGTGTACTTGTAATGTAGAAATGTATCTTCTTTTATGGATTTGTTTAGCACCCCATATGCACATTGTACAGCGCCGCGGAATGTTAGCGATTAATAAACCGGGAAGAATAATATGACCGGCTCCACGTCCCCGATTAAGATTTGTGAACCCGTTTTAGTGACCCGCGTGATAATCGCATCCCCTCTTTCTTGTTGCCAGCTATAGCAGAACGAGCTGCAGCCGAAGGGAAGGAGGCATCGATTCCGATTCAGAAGCAGAAGTGGCCGGGAAAACCCAAGGCGGGCGGCCGGCTCGAAAGAATGAGGAAGATTATGGAGAAAACGGAAACGGCAAAATCCAAAATCTCCCAAAGGAAGAAAGAGTGGGAAGAACTGTGAGTCTAACATTATTTCACGGGGAAGACACCGGGCGTACAGCGCTGTGTACAATAATAACCCGCCCAGCACTGTATAACCCCCCAGCGCTATATACAGTAATATAACCCCCCAGCGCTATAATAGCAGTAATATAACCCCAGTGCTGTATACAGTAATATAACCCCCAGCGCTGTATACAGTAATGTCAGTTGGTGTTGACTAAACCTGCCTTTATCCCATTTTGTTCCAATAAACTCCCCTTATCTGCAGACCTGTAGCCACCATTGCTGTCAGTCATGTGATGTTTTGGGTGACTTTCCCGGCTCAAACACTTTTTTCTAACACTAAGCTGATGCTTTATGGCAATGCTAATGAAGTCGTTCCTCCATAGACTTTCATTAGTCAGAGAGTCTGGCTCGGTGATTAAGATTGAGTCATTCTATTGTCCCCCACAGGCAGTATGATAAGGAGTCGGGGGGTTTAGTAGAACGGGGATCAGATAACAGAGCGAGAATCATTCAAACGGCTGATATGCAGCGGCCTGAAAACTTTATATTATGGGGCAAAAACTATAACTGGGTTGAATAAGAAAACAAAAGTAGCCAATGAGAGTCAAGTAGATCAGACATAGATCTCCCATTGGTTGCACACAGCGTTACCCATGTCAATTCTTCCCATTCTGTCACATGCGCCGTCAAGTGATGTGATCCATATGGATTTAAACTGAGAATTGGGAGTAAAACTTGGGTTTTGAAGGAGAATTTCCCTAAAACCTGACGGTGTCTTCCAGGTACAAGAAGAAGCCCAACGACGACTACGAAGATCCGCAGGACTTGCTGGCCATAAAAAACGCCAAGGAGAACATGGGAGACTTTAAACTGAAGACCGCAGCGGACTACACGGTTCCCGAGCACCTGCGCATCAACGCGGAGCGGAAGAGGAACGAGCTGGCCATGTTGGAGGACACGGTGCGTACCGGGACGGGGCGGCCACACCGGATACGTGAAACCGGCACTGTACCGCGTGGGCACGCCGGCAGACCGCGATGGCGATGACCCAGTCGTGGGCTATTCCTGAAGGGCTGGGATGAACCAGTCCCTGTCTTTTTCACGGGTCTGAATGATGTCACCGGGAAAGTTGCACCTGCCTGGGGCAATCCCGGACCGGCCCGACACAGCAGTCTGGGGCTACCTCGCTTCTGGGGGTATCCGGGCACCGCCCCCCCCCCAGAAACAATGTAGTAGATTAGGGGCATCACCAAAGTACTCTGGGCCAATGTTCTACTTTGGAATAGCAGAGTTGCCCCAGCGCGGGGCACGTCGCTGGCACTTTCGGACACCTCCTTACCGCTGGGTTTTCCCCTCCGCAGATCTACGAGAGGAAATCAGCCATGAACCTCGCCATCCTGGCACTGAGAGACTTCAAGGCGGACACCATCAAGGAGATCCAGAAGTTAGCCGAAGAAGTCAAACTGACGCAGTCGCGGTTAGAACCTTCCAAGCGCTTGGCGGTTCCGCCGGTGCCGCGCATGCTTCCTGACGAGGTGCCAGAGAACAAGTTCCGATACGACAGCGAAACACTCCAGAGATTTAAACTGGAGCAGGAAAATAAGTCTAAACAGTCATTAAAGGAGGGTGCTTTCGGGGGCTTCGGGGGGTTTGGAGGCGAGAGAAATACCACCCTTAACGAAGGAGAGACGCGGTCCCTGCCATCCTCTCGATCGAGCCGAGGAGGCTCTGCCGCTTGCGGATCAGCGCAGGAGGAAGAGAAATCTGAACTGGAGAAGGAGATCGCGCGGATCGATGAGATCAGGAACTTGTATAAGCAGCAGAGCCTTATAAAGAAGGTGAGGAAATGGGGTAGAAACAGAAAAAAATGTAAAAGACCAAAAAGGAGCACTTTAGGGGGTGTGGTTATAGGGGGGCTTGGGTGGGGCTTTACGCAGACTTTTTATGTGACTCTGTGCCCTACGGGGGGCGAGAAGATGAGGGCTGAAGGTTTTTATCCGTAAAAGAAACATTTTGAAAAATAATGGCTCTCTTTCTTCTTTTTCTCCTCAGATTAACGAGTTGGGGAGTAACTTTGACGCCGAGCTTCGGATTCTGCGCCACGAGAAGCTGAAGTTGGACGTGGAAATGAAGATGGCCGACCTGCGTCACGTGACGCTCTTCGAGGAGCTTCTCCTCTTAAAGGAGTTCGAGAAGCGAGAGGACATCCTGCAGGAGAGAGTCAGCGACCGAGTCTCCGAGAAGGAGGACATGAAGGTACCAGGGGTCCCTGTACATGACGGTACCTGGGGGGGGATCCCTGTACATGACGGTACCTTGGGGGGGGATCTGTACATGAAAGTACCTGGGGGGGAAATCCCTGTACATTGGAAAAGTAGCCTTGGGGGGGATCCCTGTTACATGAACGGTCTGGGGGGGGATCCTGTACATTGACGGTACCGTGGGGGGGAATCCCTGTACATGAAAGTACCTGGGGGGATCTGTACATGAAAGTACCTGGGGGGGATCCCTGTACATGACGGTATCTGGGGGGGGATCCCTGTACATGACGGTACTTTGGGGGGGTCCCTGTAATATGGCGCGTTATGGGGCAGGATACCCTGACGCGTCTTCTGTCTTGCAGGCAAAGTCTGAAGAATATCTGCAGCAGCTTGAAGCTAAAAAGAAGGAGATAACGAACCTTCAGGAGCAGGAGAAGGCTCTTCATTCCACCTTCCAGGCTTCGTTGGGCGAGAACAACAAATTTGCTGCATTTCTAACCAAAGTCTTTAAAAAGAAGATTAAACGCACAAAAAAGAAAGAGATTCGTGGTGACGAAGGTGCGTTCACCGGTCGCGCTCATAAATATAGACTTTCCAAACGCATCCGGCCAACACGTAGCCAGCGATAGAATCCCCAGCCGGCCGTGCTTACAGGGAAGAGACCCCCGGTGGAGAAGGTGGACCTCCTTCTCGTCACTCTAATCGCGTTGGAGAGGATGGGATGAGGGCGTCGGTGGCAAGCAGTGGGAGTTGGGCGTCCGGTTGGGCGGCTGCGGGGTATCAGGATAATATTACGCTTTTAGTTAGACCACCAAGGAAAGGAGTGTGGGGGGGGCTACAGCCGGGCATAATTCCCATGAGAATGCGCACATTGACACACTGCCCGAGATTCCCAAGGGCATCCTGAAGGCTTTTTGGGGGATTTTTGCCCCTCAGTGACGCCCGCTGGGAGAGCCGGTTGGGCACAGAGACGGGTGACGGCCGTTGGCTACGCGGTTGTGAATGTTTAGGTGAATGTCCACGTTGTGTAAATTACAGAGGAGGAAGAGGAGAGCGAGGACGATTCCGATGAAGAATCCACCTGGGAGAGCGACGAGGACGAGTCCGGCTCAGAGGAAGGGGTTTTCGACGACTCCGTTTGCCCCGACAGTAAGTGTGCGAGCCGCTCATTTCCCGTGGCTGGTTTCATGTTTTTGGGGGCTCCACGTGCGACGGGGTCTCTGATCGGCGTCCATGGGGTCACTCGGAGCTCAGTGCTGTCCGTGTTCCCTTCCCCCGCGCAGACTGCGACCCTGCCTTGTTTGAGAACGCCCTCCGGCTGCGCGAGAGACGCCTGGACATCGAGGACTCTCTGACCGAAGAGAAAAAGATTGCCGACAACCTGAAGAAGGAGTACGACGCTCTGACCAAGAAGGTACTCGCAAAGTACGAGTGTCCCGCTGGGGCAATTAGAGACGGGGCATTAGAGTGGGGCGTGGATTACTTGTCTTAGGTTAGGGGTTTTCTTAATAGATCCATGGAGCATACTTACCTAGCCCCCCGATTTAGTGTGGCAGTTCCAGTTTCCGTGAGGATCGTGGGCCAGATAAAAGTCACATGGCCACCTTGTGATGCATTAAAGCAGAGCGCTGAGATATGATGTCATATCCTGATGTTCGGCACATTGTAAGTCGGTGGATGGCTTTGCCTCTGTTTACATCCGCCTCGAATCCTGCCCCTATCCCACCTCTAACCGCCTCCACCAATGGCGTCCCGCTTTGGTTAGGTTGGGGGGTATGACGGCAGATTCCCCAAGGACTATAACTTATATACCACCAGGCTGTGTTACCCCATTAACCCTTTGTACCCCTTGCTTCTGTTATATGTAGGCGAAGGGCAGTATTATCCAGCCCGACAGGTAGATTTGCCGGGTCCTGACATTTAAAGGCAGGTGACGGTGTCTGCCGCGGTGGTCACGCGGGCGCCCGCCGTACCATACTAAAAGGCCGCTGTTTGCCCCCCATCAGGTGAAAGTTGTGGACATGAGCCTGAGCATCGCGGAGAAGGAGCTCGACGCGTTCCAGAGGGAGAAGCAGCAGAAGCTGAACGAGCTTCATGTCGTGGTGCCGCTGAAACTACATCAGGTGCGGGGAACACGGGTCGCGCTTATAAGAGAGAGACCTCCGAGGTTTCCAAATTACAATGAAAAAAGGCACCTGCATGCCGGCGGCTGCTCTGTAGCTGGACCAGCTCTGTCAGCGCGCAGGAACCATCGTCCGGGGATTGTATTTTGTAGAACAAACAAATATGATTATTTTTATAAATGCACAAAATGATGATTTGGGTGATCAGTGCCCGCAGCGGGTGATCCAACGCTACAAAAACATGAAAAAAGTGACCTAAATATAACCACAGCCGCTGGCCAGGCCTGCCACGGGGCAACATGTACCCTGACCGTGGCACTCAAAGGGGTAATAACACGACCTGTTACATCACACGGGGGCAGTGCCGGGGTACTCGGGCCTCTCTTACACGGAAATGATCTCCTCTGTGCGTCTCGCCGGCAGGTGGATCACACGGTAAACGGAGAGATCCCGGGGGATCTCTCCCAAGCGCTGGTGTTCAGCCACCATTCCCTGGACGGCCTGCAGCAGCGCATCGAGGAGCTGCAGCGGGAGAAGCTGCAGCAGAGGGAGCTCTACAGACAGGCGCGGGAGCAACATAAGCAGCTGATCCGCGACAGAAAGGAGATGGAGTCCCAGATCCGGCGTGAGTGCCCAGGGAGCCCCCGCCACAAATCATGGATTTACTGCGCTGTTGCTTTTGGGTGACCCTGGATATATAATGGATTAGTGATTAGAAATGAGTTTTTAGGGTCAGTTTTAGGGGATTTTTGGGATCAGCGTTTACAAAAAGCCAAAAGTAACGTTTATTGACCAAAGTTATTGGCAAACAAGTAAAAAAAGGAATATGAAACATGAAACAGCGCCCCCTTCAAATGTAAAGGCCAGAGGGGGTACAGCACCCAGAACCCCCAGCCGTCCGGCCTGAATGTCACAAAGTACCGTGGGTTTAATACTTTGTATCGAGGCCGCAGCCTGCTGTCCTCACAGCCCCGGTGACTTACATTCATCATTCATACTAACCAACTGTCCCAAACCCCCCAAATCCAGAGCTGCAGGAGAAGTGTCGCCAGCAGATGATGATGAAGTTCGGCCGCCTGGTGGACCTCGAGTCCCTGCAGACGCTGTCTGTGAACATCAACCTGGAGGAGCTGAAGATAAAATCTTTGGAGACGGGGCAGAAAATGGACAAGGAGGTCGCCGAGTGGGAGGTCAGTATATACCCCCCCCCGGATGCGGACCAGCAATAGCCTGATCTCTCTCCACCAGAAGCTCACTGTCCCGGATACCTGGCGGGCAGAGGCTTAGAGCTAATGTTTTAATTTACCGAGAGGGTGGTAGATAAGTGGAACAGCCTCCCAGCAGAGGTGGTAGAGGGTAATACAGTGAGGGGATTAAACATGCATGGGATAGACATACGGCTCCTGAATCTAAGACGAGACCAACGACTGATTAAGGTTTGAGTCTTTATAGCTGGGAATGCGGGTGACTTGGCGGGGGCCGGATGGGGGCCGATCTGTTTCCTGACACCTTGTCCCTGTAACCGATTCCAGGCCAAGGTGATGGAGAAGAAGAGAGAGCTGATGGGGGTCACTCGGGAGCAGACGGGGAAGCTGGAGAAGATGAACGAACTTCTTATGGAACAGAAGGCTCTAGAAGAGAAACTCGATGCACAGCAAACATGCGCGGTACGTCTCTTCCAAACACCTGATATCTGCTGCCCGGAAATAGGGACTGTCCCATGAAAACCAGGACGGTTGGGAAATATGTAAACTCTGCCAATAATTATACCCCCACAAGCCACTTGATTTTGCTCTTTGCCAGCCAGTGATAATTCTCTCGCCTTCTCTCGTTTCACCAGGGTGAGGAGTTCCGGGGTCCGCGCAGCGCAGATATACGGGGGAGGAATAAGCTGCTCCACATGGTTCAGATACAAGCTGAAGAAATCGGGAACCTGAAAGAAGAAATTTCCCTCCTCAGCAAGAAAGGCGGAAGTATCCTGCCCCCCGCGCACCCCCCAGCGCCACGAAGCAGCGGCACCGTGGCTTGACTAACCCCTTAAATCCGCCAACCCGCAGGGGTGTCCGCAGCCCCATCTGCTCCGAATTCCGCTAATAAATCTCTCCAACAGTTTCTTCCCGACCAATCAGGACAGGCAGGTGTGAGTCGGGGTCTTCCGTTTGGGTTATAAAGGGATTTAAACACCTCTTACCTGCCCCCAGCAGTCCCTTCACCATACCGGGGTCTGCTGGTCCTCCTGTCCGTATTTAACAAACACAAGTTCCCTTGGGAGTAACTCATGTCATGGTTTTTATTGGTTGAAATGATCTGAATGCTGGTTTTCTTTATGGGGACCCATTAATTATGCGAGGATTAGTGGGGGGGCATCTCCAGAATCCTGATGCCTGCAAGATGTGATTTAATGGTAGCTCCTCCCCTTTTGGCCCTTGTCACGCCCACTTTTTTTACCCCAGTGTTCTGTGTCTTACTAACCATGTGATCCGGGTGCTGCTCAGGAACCGGCTCTAGAACCACTAGGAGGCACAAGTGATGGCGATGTGAGCCAGGCGGCTCGGAGTATTGTGAGTGCTCGCTTCTCATTGGCCAGTTCAGTATTGGTCGCTGGCAGACTAGAGGTGACTTTTCTGCTGTCGCTGTGACTCTGTATAACGGTTTCAGGACGGGGGGGGTCTCAATATATCCGGCTTGGGGGAGAGAAGAGAGAGACTATTAACCCCTTTATGGATTAAACAAGGATGGGAGGGAATTTATTCCAAAGGAGGAGAAAAATTAGAACAAGAGAGCGGAATCCAACACTAGAGAGTCAGAGACTGAGATGGAACGGAAGGAAGATTTACTTTACTGAGAGGGTGGTGGATAAGTGGAACAGCCTCCCAGCAACTAGACAGGGGCCAGATGGGGCCGATCTGAACGTCATTCTCCATGATGAGCGGCAGGTGGCGCCGGCTTCACCTTCTCATCCTGGAGAGGAGAAGCTTTGTAAACAATAATAATCGAATTATTATTATTATTAATCGTTATTATTACTATTATTATTATTGTTATTATTGTTTTTAATTATTGTTATTATATTGTTATTATTGTTTTTATTATTGTTATTATTATCCTTATTAATAGAGATATATTTTATTATTATTGTTTTTTGTTAATTATTATTGTTATTATTGTTTTTATTATTGTTTATTTATTATTATTGTTATTATTATCGTTGTTATTATTGTTATTATTATTATGTGAATAATCTCTCTTCTTTGTTGTTTTTCACACTTTCTGCCGCTTCCTCTGATTTCTTGCGTGCGTTTCGCTGTCCGTCGGGGGTGCGGGGAGCTGTTTTTGATGCTGATTTATGGATTTTATTTATTATTTAGCACAAGACCGAAGTATTTTAATTGCACAAAGTGACGTCCGGACTCATTTACTTTCATTTATACACCAAACACGATCAAAGTTACTGCCGCGGAGCTCGCATTACGTGCGGACTTCACAAGAAGAAGAATATTATTTACCCCGTTTATTTTATTAACCCGTTCCCTGCTGTTTCTATACACATTATCGGGGCTTTTAGGGCCGTAGAACCCTGCGATCCCCTCATACCCAGCAAACATTCTGACCTCCTAGAAAAGAGGGGCATCGGGGGAGGAAGAGTAGGCGGCATTCAGGGAGGCTTGAGAGAGAGGAGGCATCAGCAGAGGATAGAGGGGCATCAGGAGGAAAGGGGTTGGAATCCGTGGTCTGTACTTTTGGAATATCCAGCGCTGCCGCATTGTCGCAGGAAAGACGATGGAGGCATCGGAGCGGAATGGATCCTGAACAATAACTCTGCTTCTGCTATGTCGTTGGGACTGTACCTGCAAATATGGGACTGTTTGCTGCTTTAATCTTTTACTCACATAACCTATATTTTTAGGAACTCATTAATTCCTCCACTGTCTGCCCAAAGCTAGAGGCAAAGACCAGAGGATTGCCCCCTCGGGGGGTCTTCTACCCTGCATGCTACATCTCTGCCCCGACCATCTCCCTAATACCACCTCCTCCTGCCAGCTTTTACCCCCTGTGAATAGGGGGGTCCCTGGTGGGTATGGGCTCTGGGGGATATATATATATATACAGACGTATAGCTGGGATGGCCGTGGACCTGCGCAGGAGACTCCGCGCTCAGGCGGCTGTTTGCTCAGGTTGGGAGCGTTTTATTAGAATTCTTCTCCGTGTGAAGCTGGATGTCTGAGCAGCGACCATGCGCGGTTTTATGGGGGTCTGGTGGAGGGGGCTCATGGGGAGACATTTATTTTTCTTGCAGTGAATTCCATTCCCCACCCAGACACAACCGGCCCCCCGCGCACAGTAACGGCAACGATGCGCCGCATGTTCAGCTTCTCCGGGGCCGGTTTCGGACAATGGCGGCCGGGTCCGCGTTTAAAGCTTCGTTTTTTAGTGCTCAGAATACTCAACTTTGGAGCTTATGTACAAAACGTTATTTTAGGTGTAAAGTTTTTAACGAGATCCTGTCGCCGTAGCAACCAGAATCTCCACAGTCATTGAATCATTACAAGGTTTCCATGGTTATTGGACCACTTTATACATAAACACGACTCACTATATGATACCAGAAACCACATAAGTCCTTATTTTATATCTTGTATGTCATATAATTTATAAACTAGAAACTCAGAGCCCACCGGCAGATCGGCCCCCATCCGGCCCCCGTTTAGTCGTCTGTTTCTTCTGCTGTAAAGACTCAAACCTTAATCAGTCGTTGGGTCTCGTCTTAGAAAAACACCCCCCCCGCCCCTCCCGAGACTGACGCCCGCGGCAGCCAATAAATCTGGCCCTCTAAAAGGCTTCCTTTAATCTCTTTGATCTCAGACATCCTGGACCAAATTCTAGCACGCGATGTCAAACACGATTAAACATGTTGAGTTTACCAACATTCTCCCTTTCCCATTAATATATATATATATATTATATATTAACCATTTAAATCCCAATATATAAAAGGCCGCCCCCTTTTCTGCGTAACTTTTTTAAATATATATATATTTTATATAACTATATTCAGACATCAAAGTCTAATGAATGCAGAAGAATGAGTTACAAAACTTTATTCATTCATTCATTCATTAACATTACTTTCTGCAAAGAATGAGGCTTTTTGGGACATGGAGACCCAAAACGATATTCTTTTGCACTATATGTTCCCCGCGGTCCTGTGGTAAAGATGATCCCTTTATTGGCTGACGGGTAATAGATTGCAAGCTCTCAAGACTATCTAGGTCTGTTCTTATACCTAATACAATAACTAATATAATACGCCTGAAGAAGAGACTTAGATGGTCTCGAAAGCTCGCAATCCGTTATCTGTCTTTACCGAATGTGCTTCTTCTGCACCTTTCCATGCTTAACACCCTGTTACTGGTTTGACTGGGCGGACGCCGTCCCCGCCAGCTTCTCCCATTACAGCCGAAGTGCCTCTAATCAGCTTCTCTGCCATCGCATTGTCCCAGCAAAGTGCGGAGATTAAGGCAGATAATGAGAGGAGCCTCGAAAGGCTCCCACTCAACGCCTTCCAGCAGCAAAGCGGCTCAATAACAGGATCTCACACCATTTGAAGCCGAGACGCATGTGCGAAAGGCCGCTATCTGTGTTTTCACACCCCCCTCCCCCCCGCTTTCATTGTATGTTCTTCCCTAAAACCAACACTGTATGGTTCTATCCGCTCAGCTTAGAAACATTTTATCTTAATAATATGATGGAAATCGAGGGGTTAATCCATTATTTATTTACGTTCAGCGACACTTTAGTGACGGATAAGGAACATTTTGCAAACTCTTTGGAACTTTCTCAAGGCACCTTCGCCCCCCCCCAATATGTTTCTCTCTAGAGCACCAACAGAAGCTGGAGTGTTGTACATATTTATATATATGTATTAAATGCGGACTGTCAGAGCCCCCCAGTCACCCTCGCCCCTTCCATTCCTGGGGTAATCCTGTTTAATATTTAGGCCAGAATTACTGGTTTCTATCTGGCCTCAATCATCGTATCATTAGCCTGCTTAATGGATCACTATTATTATTTATTATTATGAATTATTATTATTAATAATAATTATTAATAATAATGTGATCTATATGTATAGCGCCGTCATATTCCGTAGCGCTGTACATCACCAAGTAGAATAGAAAGTGTAACATTTTATGAAATGTATCATCAGAAAAGCTCCAGCATAGTTGCCAACAGTTCTGATGTTCCTGGAACAGTCCCAGCTGTCTTGGCGGCCACACTTTCCCCGGACTGCTCCCAAATACAAAATGAGCTTTGTGAATACGCGACTGCCACCGACTGTCGTAATTATGCCGCTATGTGACCTGGGCCACCAACCGCCACAACCAAGATGGCTGCTCTTGCTCACGTATAGATCTTGCTGCGTGGAACTTTAACAGCATGACGGCAATAATAGTTTGCCCCAAACTGGGGCACTTTCCACAGGCCGACCCCTCCCCCCATCCTGAAAGACACGACAGGACCTCCCCTCCCTACATTTAAATTGTCCGTGGAAATCGGCCATCTTCACGCGGCCTAAGAAAAAATCTTCGCATCCAGAATGGAGAGTTATTACAATTCTTAATATAGCATTTTTTTATTATTTTAAAAACAAATCGACCAAAATTGGCCCCAAAGTGGTAAAAAAACAAAAAAACTCCACAATTTTGTTAATAAATCTGATGGAGAGATATGAGGAGGTAATAGCGGGGCAAAAACCGAATGAAAGATCATTAATGGGGGTAACGAGAGCATTCATTCACATACTTTCTGAGGAGGGCTTCACACAATGCCCACATACAAGACACTGAGGGGGTGCGGGGGCAGTCAGCTGCTGCGGGGCTAGTCATGCGGTGGGTGGGGTAGCGTAGGGCTGTTTATGCCTGAGAAAAAGCCTCAAATCTAGTGCAGCCATTTTACAGTCTCGCGTTTCCCTTACGATGTTTATAGCGGAGCCTTTCAAGCGTCTTGGCCGTCACATCATATAATTCTATCGTGACATCCGATTAACTAATTCTAGGATAGCAATGTCGATCGGCCTTCGTGGGACAATGCTGGCCGTTTACCCACAATCCTCTGCACTGTCCGTGCGGGGACAGGCTCCTATTTATCAAAAACTGCAGGGAAAAAAATAGCTGTTCTTCAATTTATTGTTTTGGAATCTTAAGGATTTTTTTTTTAAAATATTACTAAAAACTGAATTTCAAATTATTTTTAATTTTTTTAATTTTTGTTTAAATAATTGTTTGTCCCTTGGTATCAAAACAATAAAACAATTATTATTATTGTACTAAAAATATTGCAAAATTGTATTAATTTTATTTTTTTATAATTTAACATTTTAATAAAAAATGTTAATATAGAAAACAAAAATGAACAAAAACTTGAAAAATAAAAAAAATTGTGAATTTTGGCACGTGATGTAAAAGAGTATTAAAAGAGTAAATTAAATTCCCATGATTTTTTTTGATAAGTTTTTATTGCACCTTTTTTTTTTTTGCGTATTCCTCTCGCTTTTTATGTTTATGTGGCTTAGGTTATTTTTGGCCATCGCTCCGGGGACCCCTAGTCATCTGCAATCGGGGTTACAATTGTTTCCCATAATGAATAGTCAGCTCCTAGGCTCAAAAAATCCTTTATTAGCAGGAGGCTGTAAATGAGACCCCTACAGTTATGCCTTAGAAAGCACCAGCCCTGCCCCCCCCCCTTTTGCCCCCTAGAGGGGCTTTGTCTTTAATCCTATTTCAAAAGGGTTAATCAGTAGCAGGTAAAAGGGAAATGAACACCAGCGCAGATTCTTTTAAAGCAATAAATCAAAAAGCCTAATGGATGACAATTACCATCACTCTCAGCCGTTTCTACACCAGCAGCAGCCATGAGCATACCTGAGAATCCTAACGAGCCTGAGGCTTATTAACCCTTTTACAGCCCACGGTGAGGATTCTCGAACGTGTTACCCAAATGGCTCTAATACCGGTCGTCATGGAAACCGTCACGTGTCATTGTTTAAAGATGCACTTAATTGAGTCACCTGCATTCAAGCAGGGATATCAACCATTACATGCCGGTAGCACAAGCACTAATTCGGAGCCTTAGCTATCATCAGATCGATGGAAAGTATGAAAGAGTTAACGGATGAATGTGTGACTGAAATTTGCCCCTTCACCCCGAGACCCTGAGATTGGGGCAAAAAACCTGAGAATCCGGACAAAACTCTGACAGTTTCCATGTTCGCTGATCTGTAACGGGCACTACCTGTGTCTGGGCCCCGGCAGGGTCCAGATGGTTCCTATTTGGGGGGATTGAGGCATAGTGGCCCCTGTCTAGTCTTTTGGGGTGACCGGGGCCCCTGTCTTTGGATTTTTCTGGGCCCCACCGCCCTGTGAATAAATTTTCTTGATCAATACATTTGCTTTTAACAAAGATTCTATGATCAATTCACCAAACCCTTTTCAAAAAAATATCCATTTTTTTTACCAAACAGGAAGTGGTTTGTGCGACAGGAAATAGCTTCCCCCGGTATCTTTGAAAGAACCAAAATACAAAATCGGATCATAAATGTGATAAGGAAGGGTTCGGGGAATAAAGTTTCGCTTAAAGTGGGTTCGGATGGGAGGGGGTGTTTAGGGG